>CAUYQV010066882.1:0-25990 GCA_963574575.1 Galagoides demidoff
TATTCTTGGGCTATAATTAGGTTATAGCTTTCATATGAAGCAATAAAAAAAATACTTTTATAGACATGAAAATCCAGTGTAATTTTTCATCCATGAACTAAAATACCGTAATTCTATTATACTTCTGTACCTATTAAACTCAGGAGATGAAGGCTCCGCCTGCCATTGAGAGCCTCCTGCAGAGTGCCCTGTGTGACCTCCCCAGTCTCCTGTAACGCCTCTCTGTGCTCAGATTATACTCCCTCCTTTGAACACTCTGGCTTCTTCTTGTCTTAAACATCTTCTAATGCTTTTCTACTGATTTTCCTCCTAAGCCTTTTGTCTGAATCTCTCTCCTGCCTTAGATTTGTCCATCAACTTGTCTTCTTCTCCAGGACTGAAGGTCATTTAAAGTGGGAGCTGTGACCACCACACCCTTTGCCTGACTCCTTTCTGTCTGTCTCTAAAGCACTGGGGTTTCCCACAGCCTTGCCTATAGGTCACTATCTAAGTTTTGAGACAGACTGTCTCATGGTCCAATATTTCACTGACAGGAAGCACAGAGGACAGTGCTCTTCCTGGTGGCCCTGCGGGCCTCGCCCTGCCGGCTTCTCAGCGTTGCTGGGAGGGCATCCTGTGTTTCTGCCCTCACAGGTTTTGTGCTTCTTGATTTTTGTGTATATCAAAACTTTCATAATAACCCGTGTATATGTCTTCTGTCAGATTAGGAAGTGCCTTGATACCTTCTATTCCGTATTTAACTGGCCCCCAAATTTTCGTATCTGTGTCTGCCCTGCTGCCTTTTCCCTAAACATACACCTGTCTGTGCCTTCCCCCTCCACCTCTAGCTCCTGCTTCCCCTCCCCCCCAGACTAATCTATGGCTTTGGTGCAACCACTTACACTGATTCTTAGTGTTACTATTAAAAATGCATTATTAATACTGTCAAAGTTATTACTTTTAGCTCTTCACAGATGTCTTAATCTTTCAAAGTCTGTCATCTACCCTAATGTTGGTTAGTGATGTTAATACCATCAGTTCTGTATTCTTTTGGCTAATGGGGAACCTCAACCACCCATTACTGATAGCACTACAGCATTTGATTAGCTCTGCTTTTCTTAGAACATTTTTTTTTGTAGTTTTTTTCACAGGGGCCGGGTTTGAACCCACCACCTCTGGTAAATGGGGCTGATGCCCTCCTCCTTTGAGCCACAGGCACCGCCCTGCTTATAACACCTTTTAGTGAGCTAAGAATCTCTTTGCACATGAAGAAAAGACATAAATGCAATCAAGTGACTACTAAATACAGTACTTAGACTTCAGTTTGGTATAGCATATATCATATTTTGCAAATACAAAATATTATTTTTGTTGTGTTTCATAAGATTTATTTCTCAATTTATTTCCTTAAAAACTAGTTTTAGAAGAAATGTTTAGTTGAGTATAATTCTCAAACTTTTCAGGAGCAATTGTGGGAATGGTGGAAAGAGAGGTCTTAAAAATAATCAAAGACTATGATATTTGGTGATTTACTGAAATTCTTTATAACTTAGCATCTCCACCTGTAAAATCAGAGAAAATATTACTTCCAAGTATAACATAGGAAATGCCAACTTAAATACTGAGACTATTTAGCCGCAGATGATGTTGGCCAATCAGAATGGAGGCTCAGTAGAATTTTTAGCCATAATTGGTGCATCACCCAATTATCACCTCTGCTGACATCATAGACATTGTATAAGCAGTAAAAATAAGTTCAGGTATGGTGGCTCATGCCCATAATCCTAGCATTCTGGAGGCCAAGGACGGAAGATCCCTTAAGCTCAGAGGTTCCAGACCTGCTGAGCAAGAGCAAGACCTCATCTCTACTAAAAATAGAAAAATTAGCTGGGCATTATGGCAGGCACCTGTAGTCTCAGCTACTCAGGAGGCTGAGGCAGGAGGATCGCTTTGATTTCAGGAATTTGAAGTTGCTGTGGGGTAGGCTGAGGTCATGGTGCTATGGCCTGGTTGACAGAGTAAGACTTTGTCTCAAAAAAAGAAAAAAGTAAAAATGGAACATTTGATCACTAGTTTATAACATTTATAACTGAAGCTCGTGAGAAGTAAGCTTACCCTCAGTCAGTGGAGCAGAGAAGAGCAGTAGCGTGGAGGTTTTTATGAGGATACAAGTTTTTGTTCCTTTGGGATATATGCCCAGAAGTGAAAATGGCTCTATAGAATGGAAAATGTTTATTTAGTCTGAAAGAAAATGCCAAATGATATTCCAGAGTGACTATAACTATTTATATCCCTGTCAGCAAAGTATGAGAGATCCAGTTTCCCTACATCCCTGCCAGTGCTGGATATTATCATTACTGGTTTAAATTTTGATTCTTCTCTTCATAGTCTTAGTTTGCATTTCTCTAATGTGTAGTGATGATGGAAAACCGTTATGTGCCTATTATTTAGCAACATAGTATCTGTAGTGAAGTGTCTCTTCCTGGGTTTTGCCCATTTCTTATTACATTGTTTACTTTAGCGTGTGGGTACCTTCTCTTTATTTTTCTGTTAATCATGCTAGAGGCATTTCAAAGAACCAGCACTGATTTCTCATTGAACTTCTGTATTGTGCTCTATAATCAATTTAATAAATCAGGCTCTTTTATTATTTGCTTATATTTTGCTTACTTCAGTTTTTATTTTTTAACTTTTTGAAGCAGCATTTTATTTATTTTCTTTTTTAAAATTTCAAAGTATTAAGGGGGTACAAATGTCTTCATTATGTAAGTACCTTTTGTAATACTTAAGTCATAGCATTTAGTGTATCATCACCAGAATAGTGTTCACTGTTCCCAGTAGGTGAGTTTTAAACTTTTACTGCCCCCCTTCTTGGTTTCTAAGGCTCTTTTATATCCCTTTCTGCCCATTTTTTAGTCTCCGATTGTTGGTGAGGAATTATGGCATTTGAGTTTTTATTGCTCAGACACTTCACTTAGGATCATGGTCTCTATTTTCATCCAAGTTGCAGCAAACAACATGATATCATTTGTTTAAATGGCTGAGCAGTGCTCCATGGGACACGTATACCATATAAATGGCTGAGCAATGGGATACGTATACCATATTTTCTTTATTCACTCAGAAGTTGATAGGTATTTACATTATTTTCACATCTTTCCAAATGTGAATTGTGCTACAATAAGCATTTGAGTACAGGCATCTTCTTGATAAAATGACACTATTTCCTTGGGGTAGACACCCAGCAGTGGGATTGATGGATAGAATGGAAGGTCCACTTCCTCAAGGAATCTCCAGACTGTTTTCCACAGACGCTGTCCCACCAATAGTGTATAAGCATTCCTTCCTCTCTGTATCCATGCCAGCATTTATTTTATTTCTTTTTCACTTTTTATTAGTGGCTATTCTGATAGGGGTAAATTGGTATCTTGGTAGTTTTAATTTGCATCTCCCCAATGATGAATGAGTTGAGCATTTTTTTCATATTTTTTTTTGGCCATGTCTATCTTCTTTTGAAAAACATTCATATCTTTTGCCTGCTTTTTGATGAGGTTGTTTATTTCTTACTGATTTTTTTAGGTCTTTGCATATTATTAATATTAGTCTTTTGTCAAATACATAGTTTGGAAATATTTTTTCCCATTCAGTAGGTTGCCTGTTCACTCTGTTGACTATTTCCTTTGTTTGTTGTACAGAACATTTTTAAGTTAATTTAATTCCATTCATTTATTTTTGTTGTTGCTGTATTTGCTTTTTTTTGGGGGGGGGTGCTTAGTCATAAATACTTGCTTAAACCAATGTCTAGAAAAACATTTTCTTGTGTTTTCTTCCAGAATTTTTATGGTTTCAGGCCATAAGCATCTTTTATCCACCTTGAGTTGTTTTTTATATGGTGAGACATGGGGTCTTCTTCTGCTCCTCTGCACATAGCCATCCAGTTTTCCCAGCACCATTTATCGAAAAAGGCTTCCTCTCCCCAGTTGTTGCTTTTTTGAAGATCAGTAAGTTGCAGCTATTTTGTTTTATTTCTGGGTCCTCTATTCTGTTCCACTGGTCACATCTCTGCCCTTATGCCAGCATAAGTACTATTAAATGTGTGTATTAGAGTGCTGGCATACGGGCAGAGATGTGACTAGTGGAACAGAACAGAGGGTCACCTGGAGTCAGGACATGTGATGCCTCTAGATTTGTTCCTTTTGCTTAACTTGCTTTGGCTATTCGAGCTCTTTTCTGGTTCCAAATGAAGCTAAGGGTTATTTTTTCCAGATTTGTGAAATATGACACTGGTATTTTGACAGGGATTTCATTGAATCTGTAAATCACTTTGGGTAGTATGGACATTTTAAGAATAATGATTCTGCCAATCCATAACTAAGGGAAGTTTCTCCATTTGTTTGTGTTTTCTGTGATTTCTTATTCTTTCATCAATGTCATGGACTTTTCCTTGTAAACATCTTTCACCTCTTTGGTTAAGTGTGTTTCTAGGCATGTTATTTTCTCTATAGCTATTGTGAGTAGTATTGAGCCCTTGTTTTGACTCTTAGCATGACTGTTATTAATATATATAATATTAATAATTTGTATACGTTGATTTTGTAACCTTAGACTTTGCTGAATTGACTTATCAATTGGTGGAGTGTTTTGGTGGAGTCTTTAGGTTTTTCTAGATACAAGAACAAACTAGGCATAAAAGAAACATACCTCAAAATTATAAAACCCAGTTAACATCATACTGAATGGCAAAAAGTTGAAAGTATTTCCCCTTAAGAACTGGAGCAAGAAAAGGCTGTGGGTGTTCACTGTCACCATTTCTATTCAACAAAATACTATAAGTCCTAGCCACAGTGATTGGGAAAGAGAGAAAAAAAAAGGGGGAGTTTCTAAGTTAGGAAAGAGGTGGTCAAACTATTCATGTTTGCTGACAATAGGAAGTAGAATTTTAGATTACTGACTTTAAACTTCATTTTTTTCTAATATATGCGTTTAATAGCATATTTTTTCTCTAGCACTGCATTTGCCTCATCCCCACAAAGTGGACATCTTGTTCTGTTTCTATTTTCATTAATCCAGTGTGATTTGTATTTCTTTTAAGTCTTTCTCTTTGGCAAATGAATTTTTTTCCCTTTCTTTCTTTTGTAAGTAGACTATTATTTTAGAGCACTTTTAGGTTCACAGAAAGGTTGAGTGTAAGGTATAAAGATTCTCCATACACCACCTGTCCCTACCCAAACACGGCCTCCCCTGTTATCAGCATGCCCCTCCAAAGTGGCACATCGGTTACCATGATGAATCCCTCAGGAAATTTTTATGCTGGGTTCACTGTGGTGATGTACATTCTGTGGGTTTGGATACATATACACGTATCTACCATGATAGTATCAGGCACAGTAGTTTTAGGACCCTAAAAGTCCTCTGCAGTCTTGCTGTTCATCCCTTTCTCCCTCCAACCTCAGAAAACCACCCATTTTTTAATGTATCCATTGTTTTGCCTTTTCCAGAATGTCAGTTAGGAGGATCACGTAGTGGCAGCTTTTCACTTAAGCTCCCCTGTGACTTCACCTTCTGAAGGACATCCCGTTTGCTTCCATGTTTTGGCAACTATGAATAAAGCTGCCCTAACACTTGTGTTCATGCTTTTGTGTGGCCATTAGTTTTCAACTTCTTTGAGTAAATACCAAGAAGACTTATTGCTGGATCATGTGGTAAGAGTATGTTAGGTTTTTAAGAGCTGCCAAACTGTCTTTCAAAGTGACTGTGTGATTTTTCTTCTTCATCAGAAATAAATGAGCATGTATATGGCTGCATCCTTCTGTCAGCGTTTGGTGTTGTCAGTATTCTGGATTGTGACCACCTAGCAGGTGCTTCGTGGCATTTCAGTATTTTAATTTTCACCTCCCCAGCAACATAGGACGTGGAATATCTCTTCATCTGCCTATTTGTCATCTGTACATATTCTTTGGTAAGGTGTCTGTTAAAGCCTTAGAACTGTTTTTAATCAGAGTGTTTATTTGGATGTCATTGAGTTTTAACAGGTCTTTGTAGATTTTTATTCATACTTTTATCTAATATATCTTCCACAAATATTTCTTTCCAGGTTGTGTCTTATCTTTGCATTGTCTTGACTTGCCTTTTTCTTCTTTTGACAACATCTTTCACAAAGCAGAAAAATTTAATTCCCATGACATCCACTTTATCAATTCTTTTTTTCAGGGATAGTGCCTTTAGTGTTGAATATAAACACTCATCACCAAACTCAAGGTCATTTGGATTTGATTGTATGTTATTTTCTAGGAGTTTTACGTTTTGGGTTGAGAACACTTTTTAATTAATTTTTATGAAGTGTGTGAGCTTTGATTAGATCCCTGTTTTGCATATGAATGTCTATTGTTCAAAAAGCATTTGTTGAAAAGACCACACCTTCTGCATTGTGAGGCCTTTGCTCCCCAGCCACAGCACAGTGGCCTTTGTCTAGGGGTCTGTCTCTGGGCTCCCCGTGATACTCCATCATTCTTTTGGTCTGTTCTTTTCCCATATCACACTCTTAACTGTAGTGTCAGAGGTTGTCTTGGAGTTGCATAATGCCAATTCTACAACTTTGTTCCTGTTTTTTAACACTGCGCTGAGACTTTTGCCTGTTTATACAAACTTTGGAATCAGTTTGTCAATATTCACAAAATAACTTACTGGGATTTTGATTGATATTTCATTAAATCTATATTTCAAGTTGGGAAGAGCTGACATCTTGACGTTATTGAGTCTTCATGCCCATGAGCCTGAAATATTTTTCTATTCATTTAGTTCTTTGTTTGACTTATTTTATCAAGTTCTCTAGTTTTCCTCATATAAATTCTGTATATATTTTTAGTTAGGTTTATATCAATTAAACTAACTCATGAAAGGGAACATCTAGTCTTGTTTATTATCTTAATTAAAACATTCTGAGTTTCTCACCACTAGTGTGATGTGAACCGAGGGTTTGGGGTGGGTGGTTTTTATCAAGTTGAGCATGTCCTCACACTCTGTCCAGGGTGTTGAGAAATATTTTTTATGAGTGAGTAGTAGATGCTTTTATCTATATCTATTGATATGACCATGTGATTTTTCTCCTGTAGCCTGTTGATGTGGTATAATAAATACTTTGATTTTCAAATGTTGAATAAGTTTTCATATCAACTATAACACAGATTCATCTATTTCTTCTTGTAGTTTATCAGTCTTGTCTCATATATTTTGATGCTATTTTATTAGGCACATACATATTAAAGATTGTTTATTTTCTGAAAAATTGACATCTTTATCACTATGTAAAGCCCCTCTTTTTGTCCCTGATAACTTTCCTTGGCTAACTCTGCTCTGCAGTCTGGATTTAATAAAACTACTTTTCCTTAGTATTGCCATGATAAATATTTTTCCAACCATTTATTTTTAATCTGTATATGTTTGTATACAACATATACGTTGGGCTTCTTTCTTGATTCACTCTGAAAATCTTTGTCTTTTAATTAGTCCTTTTAAGGCACTGATATTCAAAACAGTTTCCGATAGAACTAGAACTAGAAAGGCTTTTCTACCACCTTTGTTAGTTATTCTTTTCAATTTGTTGCCCTTACTTTTTATTCTTATTTTTTCCATTTTTCCTACTTTTTGTAGTTTTAATTTAATATTGTATAAAATTCCATTTGTATTAGCATAAACCATACTTTTTTTTTTTTAGTGGTTGTTCTGGATTTTGCAATAAACACTTAGCAACTAATCCAAGTCCGCTTTTAAATAAAACTGTGCTGTGTCCAAAATAGTGTGAGTGCCTTATAATAAGGATTCATCCTAATTCCTCCCCTCCAGCCCTTGCATCATTGCTATCATTCATTACTTTACATACATAGGTGCATATGAATACATAAACAGATGTAACCTGATACTTGGTTGTTACTTTAAGCAAATTATTATCTGTACGATAAATAGCATTTCTTTTGGTTCCTTTCCTAGGCCTTCTGTCTCTGCTACATTGCCTGTCTGTTCTTGCATACTGTATACTTTACCCATCAAAGCCTGTGGCATTTTATTCACAGCTGCTCTAAACTTCTGATTTGATAAATTCACATCCCTGCCATATCTTCATCTAGTTCCGAAGCTTATTCTATTTTTTCAAGCTGTGTTTTTTACCTTTTATTATTATATGTAATTTTTTGGTAGGTGGACATGATGTACTGGGGAGGAGGAACTGCTGTAATAGGCCTTTCGTCATGTGGTGGAAAGGGCAGGGCAGAGGGGTATGCTTATAGTCCTGTCAGGAAGTCTCTGCCTCTGAGCAAGCCCAAGACTCTGGACTGAGGGCAGACTTTGAAAGGCTTTGTGCTTTAGCTATATCAAAATGACTTTCCCCTCCCTGTATCAGAGGCCCAAATGATGTTCTCCAATACTCTTGGTGAGAACCAGGTTCAGTTTCTGGAGATAAAACTCACACAGACCAATAATATTTGTCCTTGGGATTCTTATCTCTTTGACTCATCTACTCTGAGTCTCCAGCAATTCACCATTTAGAGGTCATTCTACTTTCTCTCCTCAACACAGGGTCCTTCAGAGGTTTGGGTTGGGGGTTTCTGCTCCAGCAGCCCATGATTCTCTGCACTTGACTACACATTTCTGCAGGTTTGGAGGCAATGGTTCACTCCGTGGCCTCACATCTCTGACGTAGCTAAGGAAAGTTGTCAACATTTTAGTTTGTTTGATATTCCATTTGTTAGGATAGAATAGATATGTTCAGGTTTTTGCATGCTGGACAGGAAATGGAAGTCTCCAAGAGATGGATTTTTAGAAATGGGATGTTTAGTTTCTAAGTGTTTAAAGACTTATCTTTCTAGATTTTATTTTTAGTCTGTTCCACAGTGGTAAATATATACACTGTATATGATCTCCTTGTTTCATACTCTGTATGATTTCTTTTTTTTCTTTTAATCAAGCAACATTTTTTTTTGTGGCTCAGAATATGGTACTTTTGCAACTTAAAAAGAATAAAAGTCTATGTACCTGATACCAAAGCCAGACAAGAATATTATAAAAAATAATATTATACACCAATATTCTTGATGAACATAGATGCAAAAATGTGCAACAAAATGCTAGAGAAGAAAACTGAAGCACATTTAACATTATTAAATGAGATTTATCTCAGAAATGCAGGGACCATTTAACCCATGCAAAATTATAAATATAATATACTACATTAACAGAATAAAAGAGAAAAACTTACAACTATCCCATTTAGAAACAGAAAAAGCAATAGACAAAAATTCAACATCCTTTTATGATAAAAAACTCCCAACCAAATAAATATAGAAGGAACATACCTCAACACATTAAAAGTCAATGTGAGAAACATACAACTAATGTTCTAGTCAATGAAAAACTAAAAACGTTTCCTCCAAAATCAGGAAGAAAATAGGAAGGCACACTCTCACCACTTCTGTTCTATTCAATATAGTATTGTAAGTTCTTACAAGAGTAAGTATGCAAGAGAAAGAATTAAAAAGAATCCAAATAGGAAGGAAATAAGTAAGATTGTTGCTTTTTGCTGATGACAGTGATCTTATGTTTAGAAAAGCCTAAAGAACTAATAAAAAATGCAGTAAAATTACAGGATGCAAAACCAACATAACAGTGCAGCATTTCTATACACTAGCAATAAACTGCTTGGAAATGAAATTAAGAAAACAATTCTGTTTATAGTAGCTACAAAAAAAAAAAATACATAGGAATAAAATTAGCCAAGAAGGCAAATATCTATACACTCAAAATTTTTAAAAAATTTCATGAAAAAACTGAAGACACAAAGAAATGTCTTATGTTTATACATTTGCAGGATAAATATTGATAAAAATGCCCACAATACACAAGGAGATAAGCAGATTTAAATCAATTCTTATCAAAATTCTAATTTCACTTTTCTTAGGAATTGAAAAAAATACTAAAATTCATACGGGACCACACACACACACACACAAACCCATAAACAGAGGCAGCCTTGAACTAACATAACAAACCCGGAAGCATTACCCTACTTAATTTGATTTCAAACTGTATTATAAAGCTGTAGTATTGAAACAGCACAATATTGACACAAATAAACACATCAATCAAGCTCTGAAACACAACAGAACAACAAGGAAACCAGGTATTTATGGTCAGCTGATTTTTGACAAATAGACCAAGAATTCACAGTGGGGAAGGATAATCTCTCCAATAACAGAGTCAGAGAAACTGAATTTCCATATGTGAAAGAATGAAATTGGGCCCTTACCTCACACCATGTACATAAATCAGCTCAAAATGGATTACAGACCTAAAATAAACATAGGAATGACCTATACAACATTGTTTTTGGATAAAGATGCTTTAGATTTGAACCCCAAATCTCAGGAAACAACAAAATTACACAAATGTGATTACATCAAATTGAAACACTTCTGCACAGCAAAAGAAACAATTAATAGAGCAAAGAGACAGTCTACATAATGTGGGAAAATATTTGTAAGCCATGCATGTGATGAGGGGTTAGCATCAAAAATACAGGAAGGAACTAAAATAACTCAATAGCACAAAAGCAAATAACCTCACTAAAAATGTGGGAAGAACCTGAAGACACATTGTAAAAGAAGACATACAAATGATAAACAGATATCTGAACAAGTCTCAACATCACTAATAACTAAGGAAGTGCAAATTAAAAGCACAATGATGTATCATCTCACACTGGGCAGAAAGGCTATTATTAAAGTGAAGAAAACTAATTATTGGTGAGAATGTCCAGAAGAGAGCCCTGTGCACTGTTGACAGGGATGTATGTAAAACTGGGGCTTCATAAAAAATACCAAAGATACTATAGAACTACCATAAGCTACAGAAGTCCCACTACTGGGTATATACAACAAAGATTTGAAACAGAGTACATCAGCACTCCTGGGTTTATTTCAGAATTATTCCTAAGAGCCACATATGGACTCAACCTAAATGTCATCAACCAGTGAATACATAAAGAAATTTCAGTATATATGCACAAAGTAAAACTATTCAGCCTTTTAAAAGAAGGAAATAGTATCAAGGGTTGCTCTGGAAGCTGTTATGTTAGTGAGGGGAGTCAAACTTGACAAATGTGCACACCACATGCTCTCACCTGTGGGATCTACAGCCGCAGAGAGAAAGGCAGTCACAGAGGTTGGGGAGGAAAGGGAATGGAGAGATACTGGTAAAAAAAAAAAAATAATAATACAATGTTTTTCTTAGAAGACTGTAATAACTGTGGTGAGGTGGAAATAAAAGGTCTAGTTTTTCTCACTTGGCCGTTGCTGGTGTGAAGGGGGCCAGAGCTGAACCTTGTTTGTAGCATTTGTCTGAGAACAACGATGGTATTACAGTTTTTTGTCTTGCTAGACTGTCACCTTTCAGGGTATAGGACTAGAAAGAATACAGGTTTTTTGTTTTTGTCTACATCCTTTGGTATTTCTAGGTTCCTCACCCATCCACTTTCTTGTCTGGGATACAACACAGAAAACCGAATGCAGAGAACTCACAGTCACATGGGGCAGGGCCCTGAGCACTGCAGGTCGCTGGCTGTCTGCCCCTGTGCTTCTCCTGTCAGAGTGTCCTTGTGATTTATTTTGTGTGTGCCATCCAGGGTTTTCAACGATACTTAAGAAGAAAAATAAGAAAAGAACATCTAGCCTCCTACCTCGAAAGTAAAACTTTATTTATTTTAAAACTACTATTAATGCTATTTCTAAAGAAAAATATTTGACTGACTTGGATTAGTCTGATTCTTAGTTTCTCACTCTCTATAACCTTAATAAATAGTGGCAAAACTACTTTTAAAATTGATGATAAAGATTAATTATGCCGGGAGGCACGTGTGGCTCAAAATAGTAAGGCACAGGCCCCATATGCCGGAGGTGGTGGGTTCAAACCCAGCCCCGGCCAAAAACTGCAAAAAAAAAAAAAGAAAGTAAAAGATTAATTATGCCATAGCTCTTGTTATAATTGCTGAGTAGAGTCTGGTAGAATTCTTATGTAGAGACACACTTATATAGGTCTATTCTATAAAATAGTAAATTTTCTACAATATAATGTCCAAGTCTCATACTGAAAATATGACCCATATAAGAATAGATTTTCATATAACTAAAAAATTCTGAGGAAATTACATGGTTTGAAAGAATTTACCAAACTTGATTTTTATACTTGTATTTCCAACCTTGGAGGGCAAATATGAAATATATTTAAAATGCTATTGGATTCTGAGTTTCAGATATTGTAAACAGAGTAGTTTATTTAGGTGAAGGCTACTGTCTCTGTAGTAAGTTACTCCATACCTCTCTTACTTCACCAGTTATCATACAGTAAAACATTTTTGATCCTGAAAATACTAAATAATGTTCATTTACCCAAGTATAATTTTATATTTCTTGCACTAATCCTTCTTTACCAGACCTTTTATAGGTAAGTTAATAGGTAACAATGAAGGATGACAAAAAAGCTGATTTTAAAATACTTTCTAATGATATTTAATAATTTTAATTAATTGTTTTAATGTACATTATTTTTTTCTTTGCTTATTGCAGATTTGGGGATAATTATTCAATCATTAATAATGGAAAATTAACATTTTAATTTAGCTTTATATAGCTAAATATGCAGTGTTTTTACATGTAAACTTTTACCAGAACATAGTTTAATGAAATGATTGTTTATTAGTTTTTGAACTAGTTATTTAACCTAGGCTTGTTTTAGAAGAATTTAAGATTTTATTTTCCATATATTTCTATAGAACATAAAATCTTATCTGGGGAAGAAACAAATAATATTTACACTTTGACTTTATGTGTCCCCATTCCAAATATGTTGATGACAAGAGAATATACCCATTCACTAATAATTAAAGTGAAAAGTTGTTGAAGGTAATTATGGAAACTCAATGATAAATTTCATTTATTTACCATGAATTTGTCCTCCCATGCAACCATGAATTCCAACAGCATGAAAAGTAATTTGCAAGTATTTTGAAAATTTTAAGACATAATATACTTAATAAGTGCTAAATTTTAAAATCCCATTTTGACATGATACATTTCCAGAGCTATCATTCTGTTAATAAAAAAAAATATAGCCTAATGGAAATAAATTAGTAAGAAGTAGAGAGATATTTTTCCCATCAAAACTAAAAAGAAAAGGTGAGCCAGGGTGTGAAATATGGGCAATAAAATGTGGTTAAGTAAGGAATCCGTTAAACATATAATTTTCTTTTCTTTTGAAAATTGTCTAAAATTTGTTTAAAAGGTGCTTATAACATGGATGCAGATCTTGCCAAATATGAGGTCTGACAATTAAATTTGCAAACTTATCCTAGAAAAAGTGCTACATACCTCATTGCTGAATGTCACTATGGTCACCTGTGAGATATAGCACTTCCCTGGGAAACTGTGCACCAACCTTCGTGCTTAGTCCATATTTGAAGCAATTTTGGAATTATTTTCCTGAAATGGCCATCATAGCTATCATCACAAGCATGAGAAGAAGAACAATAATGGACACTACTCAGTAAGACACCTCCACACATCTTCAGAAACACAGCTGTGAGACCCAGATATACCAAGGTTGTGAAAACTTACCAAGTTGTTTGTACAGTGCTGCCAAAATAAGAGCACAGTGGTGAGTTTGCGAACTTAATTGTCAGACCTTGTATGATACAGAGAGATTTTTTTTTGCAGTTTTTTTTTTTTTTTTTTTTTTGGATGGGGCTGGGTTTTGAACCCACCACCTCCGGCATACAGGTCTGGCGCCTTACTCCTTTGAGCCACAGGCACCGTCCCCAGGGAGATATTTTTAATAAAACATGATTTAATTATGTGTGTGTGTGTGTGTGTGTGTATTCTCAAGGCAAATACATCGTAACCAAAGTTTATTTAATAAGAAATATGATCTCTTTAGCAGACATTATTGCTTAGTTTGCCATATGTATTATAAGTTTAAAAGTTCTAAACGGTGCTTAATTTTATAGTTATGAGAGAGGCTCAGAAAGGCTGAATAAAGTCAGATGGGTTTACATAGGAATTTGGGGAATTTTGTTTCTTCTTTTTCTTTTGTTGTTGTTTTTGAGACTAATTTCATAGCATAAATGCCTGATATACTTTACTGCACTGACAGCAGAAACTCATAAATTCTCACTTCATTACTCAGAAAGCTTTATAAATTTCCCATCTGTTTTCCAAGGCCTCATTAAACTTCTTAGAACTTGCCTAGTAGAACAAGGGGATGGTTTCCAATGAAAGCCATGTAGCTTTTTTCACAATTTATAAAAATCTCATTTTATTGCTATTGAGAAGTTTAAAATGTGGTTTATATAGGATGTTCAAAAAGACACTAATACACCTAGGATTACTAATATATCTCATAGCTGTTCATGACTATATTTCTAGTTAAAAATATTTTCTTTAGGGCTGTGCCTGTGGCTCAAAGGAGTAGGGTGTCAGCCCCATATGCCAGAGGTGGCAGATTCAAACCCAACCCTGGCCAAAAACTGAAAAAAAAAAATTCTTTATTAGTTATAATATTATATATATATTTTTATGTATGTGTATTTTTTCTTAAATTGTAATTAGATATAACATGGACAGAGAATATCCTTATTTCAAGACAGGCTGTACTCTAAAAATATTGGTGCAATGTTATTCATTGAAATTCATCACAATTTGCTCCATCAAAATACTGTTAAAATATTTCCTGAGCTGATAATACACAGTGTATTAACCCAAAGCACTGAGTTTAAGATTTGGAAAGCAGGATAGAGTCTTTTATACACAATAATAAGAAAAGAAAGAAAGAAAAAAGCTTTTCTATTTTGTGCAACACTGCAGAATTTGGAAAAATGTTTAAATGGAGTTGCTCATTGAAGGCTCATCCCCCCCACAACTCTCCTTGCTCTCGATTATCACAGTTTCAAGGACTATATCTTGCCATAAGAGAAATTTCCAAGCCTATTAGGTGTTAGTGAGACTCAAATCAGAAATGGAGAATGAATCTCAGTAATCCCACTTCCCAGCTAATCTCTAAAAATCATCATTTTCTCATTATAAATTGTGGATTAAAGTGACCACCTTAAAGGGTTGCTCTAGGGGGAAAAAGTCTGTGATTTGAACATAAAGACTGACTACATAACACAATGGATGGATTTCCATGCTCAGTTTGTCAAAGATCCCCGCTAAAGAATTCATGACAAGGATGGGTGGTAATTTAAATGAATTCATGTTTGGTGCTTGAGTCTTATAAATAAGGCACTTTAATATTCACAAAGCTGAGAGGTATTTGGGATCAAGGGTATTCTTCTGCATCATAAATAAAGGATCTGCTCTCAGTCTATTGGACTTTTCTCAGTTTTTGACTTTTTTCTGCATCTGGGACCAAAGGTTTCTAAAACTAAGATCCTTTTTTCTTTCATTGCAAGCCGTGCAAAACACTGGGTGATTCACCAAGGAGAGGAGAATGAGGGAAGGCAGGGGGACCTGTTTAATAGTACAACACAAGCCTTACAAAAAGTCAGTGCCTGGTGATGCTTCAAGCTATAAAATGAACTGAAATAGAAAGAAAGTAGGACAAAAAATTTCAACTTGTATGTGTCTGTGTGCGCATGTGCATACGTGTGTGTCTAGTGTACATATGCATGTAACTTCTATACCTACTTGTTTTATGTGCGATTTTATTTCAAACTATTGATTGGACCAAGGGTCCTCGAACTTTTTAGGCAGGGGGCCAGCTCACTGTCCCTTAGACCCTTGGAGGGCCAGACTGCAGGCCCTAGGTCGAGTCGGCTGCTAAGCAGGACAGGCAGTGGTAGCAAAAACACCTGGTGGGCTGGATAAATGTCCTTGGTGGGCCGCATGTGGCCTGCAGGCCCTAGTTTGAGGACGCCTGGAGTGGACTAAAAAGCAGAAGTATGAGGTAAAAGTGATATCTCAACAGGATTGTGCCTCTATTTTAGAAGAGCTTTTAAACTTCTAGGAATCACTGAGAATTCCAAATTAGTTTTATTTTTATTAAGTTTTTCTTTTTCTTGTACATAATTTAGTTTTCAATCTTTCATTTTTTCCCATAGGACTCTGAATTTTATCTGTCCATTTCTTCTGAGTCTAGAGCAGCTTATTTTCTTAGTAGACTATAAAACTTACTTTGACACTTCTTAGGCAAAATATAATAATGTATATATATTTTGTTTCCACAATAAGTAGCTGTCAAAGGAAACATACTATGGTCTGATGTTCTTTTTTCTTTTTGTCAGATGTTATTAGATACAGATAGAAGAAATGTAACAACTTGTATTTAACTCGAAGAAATAAAAACATTTGAAAAAAACCAAAATATTAAGATTGAAAACTTACTTGAAGGCACTTTCCATGTAGAGAAATTAAGGAAATAAATAGCACAGCAACTAAGTTCTGTACTGTTTTCTCATAAAAAAGGAAAAGTAGCAAAAAATAGAGCAATCATAAAAGTATTAAAAAAGAAAATAACAAACTTAATTTCAATGTAAAAAACTATTTGTTTAGTTAAACAATTACCAGGGAAGGATCCTGGACCTTCACATACCTTCCCTTATTGTCCTTTGCATAAGACATTCAACTAACTGATTAAATTTTGGCCTTTCTATGCCCCAAGCAAGTTTTTAACTGCTGCACTCATGTCTCATTCAAGGCTGTGACCACAAGTACTAGGACCTTGGCTGACATATTTACATTCACCGATTTGATTTGTAAAGAATGGTATAAACATGATGTTAAGGTGTCAATCTCTTATTTTATTTACATTAACTCAAAAGAACATAAGATAGTATGAAACATTAGTCCATTACATCAAGGTCTTAAAAGTACCAAACAATTGAGTACAGATCGACAATGTAATAAATTTATATTTTTATTTACCCAGCTCCATGATAGGACCCAGAATGCAGAGATAAGTAATAAACCAGAAATCCAAATCAAAAGAAAATATAGGCTATCATCCTTGGGAGCCCACTAGAGGAAGGGATAAAAGAAATAGGTTGGAATCTTGTCTGATCACATAAATATTGGAAGGAAAATTAATTGCTATTTATTGATCACAAAATTTTACCAATTCTTATACCTTAGGCATTCTAAGAAATCAAAAATCAATGTGGGCACAATAAGGAAATTTGAAATTTCACTCCTCTTGAAAAGCAATGAGAAAACACTCAGAATTATTTGCATCATCTTTTTACAGAATTCTGAAAATAAATATTTGCAATAGCTGTATAGCATTTAGTAAAACAAAACAAACACGAGTGTTTGGAAAGAACAGAGAACTCGGTACTGTTTTAACTCATATCCATACCTCTTCAGACCTCCACTGTTGCCTTGAAAATAAGCAGCCTAGAACATGTGGAAGCTATGAAATTTACCTCCTCTGGACCCACTAAAGGGTGCTCCTCAAAAGGCTAATCCCCAGAAGATCTTAATTATATGACTCATCTGGAACTCCCTAGAAAAGTCCACTCACAGGCTGCTGTGCTTCAGTATGACTTGTGCCTTCAGAAACTCATATTGAAATTTATCCCCAGTATGACAGTGCTGGGGGGGGGGTGGTGTAGTGGGAGTGACTGGGTCATGGGGTGGACCTCATGCATAGAGTAATGCTCCCTTTCAGGGGTGAGTGAATTCTTATTCTCAGAGGACTAGAGTAGCGCTCATCAGGGGGAGGGTACTGTTAAATGTCTGTTCCCTCTGCCTTTCTCTGGCCTCCGTTTCTCTGTGCACTGTCTTGGTCCACACCAGCTCTCCTGGCATTTCCCTCCATGAGTGGAAGTATCCTGAGGCCCTCAGCACATGTAGTGCCCAATCTCGAACCTTCCAGACACCAGAATCATGGGGCAAATAAATATCTTTTCTTTATAAATCACAGTCACAGGTATTCTGTCACAGCAACACAAAATGGGCTAAGACAAAAAAAACTGGGTGTTGCTCTGCAGATACCTGAATATGTGCATGTAGCTTTGGTACTAGGAAATGGGTAGTGACTGAAAATATTAGGAGTAGGCTAGGAAAATCCTATATTGGAATGAATGGAACATTAAAGGGAATTTTGGTGAGGGCTCAGAAAAAGACAAACGATGAGGCAAAATTTGGAATTTCTTTTTTTTTTTTTTGGCAGTTTTTGGCGGGGCTGGGTTTGAACCTGCCACCTCCAGCATATAGGGCTGGTGCCCTACTCCTCTGAGCCACAGGCACCACCTGGAACTTCTTAAAGTTGGTTAAATAATGGTGACCAAAATGCTGACAGATGTGTGGATGTTAAAAACCAAACTTAGGAGGTCTCAGATGGAAATGATGAATATCTTTATTAGGAATAAGGGTAACTCTTATTACACCTAACAAAGAACTTGGCTGCATGTGTCAATGTTGGTATTTTGTAAAATGTCAAACTTAAGAGTGACAAATACTTGGAAGAAGAAATTTTTGAGTAGAAAGCATTCAGACAGCTGTGTGGTTCAAACTGGATATGTAAGATTTGAGAACAAAGGAATGACCTAAATGTGAAATTTATAATTAAGAGTATAAAATTTTTAAGTATTTGCAGACTGCTCATGTGAAGAGTGAGATGATATACTGGCAGAGAGTGGTGATGGTGTGGCCCAGTGACAGCTACTACAAAGAACCAGGTCCTAAGAGTCAAAGCAATGGGGAAAAGACCCTAGTGGCATTTCACAGACCTCTGATGCTCAGCACATATCAGGCCCAGAGGCCCCAGAGATGGTTTCAGGGTCCAGGCTTGGGGTGCTGTAGCTCTGTGCCTTTAGGATGCTGCTCCCCACGTTTCTGCTGCTCCAGTTGGAGTTCTTACTTAGGTGACCCCAGATAAGGTTTAGGCTGCTTCTTCAGAGGGCACATGGCAGTAAGCCTTGACAGCCACCTGATGTGAATGCTGTGGGCACAGGAATGTGACTTCCTCCATGCAGATTTCAAAGGATGTTTGCAAAGACCTATGAGCAGAGACTTGTTGCAAGTGCACAAGTAGGTCACAGCGCATTTTGTGGGTCATTGCTAGCAGGTGTGTGCAGCTGAAGCTCCACAGAGTCTTCACCAAGGCAATGTCTGGTGGAATTGTCAAGCCAGGGCTGTCTTCAAGACCCCAGAATTGTAGACCCACCAGCACCAAGTAACATAGACCTGGGCAAAGCACATACCCTGAACAGACTTCAGCCCCTGAAGGTAGCCACATGGGAAATGCCAGAAAAGCCATGGGTTGGGCTGCCTTGGCCTTGCAAGCCCACCCCTCTCACCCATGTGCCCAGTGTCTAATACATGGAGTTATAGAGGATTATTCTGCTTTAAAATTTAATAGGGGGATTTCAGACTTGCTTGGAGTCTGTCATTCCTTTCTTTACTCTTTTAGAATATAGGAACATTTACTAAATATCTGTCCCACTACTGTATCTCAGAAGTATAGAACTTGTTTTTTATTTTATAGATACATAGCCAGATAAATCTTAAACAAGAATGTGGGCTTTGGGCTTTCAAGATGATGATGGAGCAAGACTACTGGCACTACTGGGATAGAATAACTGTATCTTGCATTGGAGGAAGGACATAAATTTGAGGGACAGTGAGGTTGTAATGCTATGGTCCAGGATGGTTTGTCCCTTCCAAAACCCATGCTGAAATTCGACGCCCAATGTGGCAGGGTTGGGAGGTGTGGGCAGCCTACTGGGAGGTGTCTGGTGGGCAGGTGAGTAGATAATACCCTCCTGAGGGGTGAGGGGTGGCTCACGTGAGAACGGATTAGCTCCCCCGAGAGTGGGTTGTTAACGAGCCCGACCGTCCAGGTCTCCTCTCCTGCTTCGGCTCTCAGCACATGGTCTCTGCATGTGCTGTGCTAAGTTAAGTCACCCGAGGGCCTCAGCAGATGCAGCTGCTGAGTATTGAACCTTCCAGCCCCCAGGACTGTATGCCACAGCAACTTCTTTTCCTTTATAAATTACCCAGCCGTAGGTATTTTATCACAGCAACACGAATGGACTAAGTAAGCTTCAGGGGTTGTCACTGTTGGCTGGACTCGACTTCTCCATCAGGAGAAGCCCTCGCCCAAAATACTGACTGAAAATGGTCGGCAGGTGCCATGTATGGTGGCAGCTGTCCCGGCTGGAAATACCAGCTGTGGAAACAAGGAACTAAGGAAAATCTTTACAAGATCTGAGGAATGATGTGTCCATACGGGGCTGTGACAGGCTCCAGGATGTTCTGAGAATCTAGAAGAAAACAAGAACATGCGGGGCTGTGGGCACGATCAGGAAGGACGCCGGAGTCTCTCATCCGCTGCTGCCCGGGAAGCTCTGATGACACAAGAAATGGAAACTTCAGAGCTGTGACCAAGAGCCAGACGCTCACGCACACGCACACGCACACGCACGCACACCCGACCAGGGGAAAGCTGGAAGGCTTACCTCTCACCGCTCACGGAATTCCTTGTCAAATCATGAGGTGACCTCTCAGCGAACCGAGCAGAATCTCCAGCGGCCACACTGCCAGGAAATAGACCGCAGAATAGCACTCCAGAAAAGTCCCTGGGAAAGAAAAAAAGCAAGAACAGCAAGAAGCAGCTTCCACAACAGCAGACCAGAGGGAGAGAAGAGATTCCGATTTCCATAATATACTCTTTGTCACTTTTAAACAAAAATTATGAGACATTTAAAAAAATTTAAAAAAAAAGAAAAAGAAAAGAAAAAAAGAAAGAAAGGGGGAAAAAAGGAAATTGTAGCGCTTCTATAAAAGAGTAGGCTATCAATAGAAACTTTCCCTGAGGAAAATCATCTGGTGGACTTACTAGAAAAAGACTTTGAATTATCTACTACAAATATGTTCAAAGGATAAAATAAGCCATGCCAAGAATTAGCATTTCTCACCAAACAGAGAATGTTAGTGAAGAGATAAAAATAATAAACATGATCAAATGAAATTCTGTATTTTAAAAGTGAGATAACTGAAACTTTTTAGATCCTTAGAGGAACTTAAAGGAAATTAAATTTGTGAAGAGAGAATGAGAGAACTTGAAGCATTCATGATATCTCAATGCCAGTAAGGAAACTGAGATTATCCAGTCTGGGGAATAACAAAAAAAAAAAAAAAAGAAGAAAAAAAGAAGAAGAAGGAGGAGGAGAAGGACTAAGAGAATCTTAGAAATAGTATTACTGTATATGTTGTGCTATCATAAATATAGTGGAAATACCAGAACAGGAAAAGGAAGAGACAGAAAGAATATTTGAAGAAATAACAACTGGAAACTTTTCAATCTTGAGATTAACATATATATTTGAAAAGCTCAATGAATTATATGTAAGATAAAAAAATAAAGAGATAAAAACATCTGAATATATATATATTCAGATATATATTGAATCAGATATGCTAATTCAATCAGATAAAAGCTCAATGAATTATATGTAAGATAAAAAAATAAAGAGATACAAACATCACAGTTAAAATGCTAAGAGCCCCAAATAGAGAATCTTGAAAACAGCAAAAGAAAAATCACAGCATGCATGGGATCATCAGTAACAGCTGATTTTTCATAATTAACCATGGAAGCTGTAAAGTAGAACGATACATCTAAGCACTGAAAGAAAAATATTATTAAGAGTTCTTTATCCAGCTAAACTCTCTTTTTCAAAAATTAAGAAAAATTAATTCATTATTATGTATAAAAATAAGACTAAGAATAATAAAAGAATATAAAAAATTCCTCATAATAAAATGAAAGGATTAAAGATAATAATTTGAATCTACACTGGGAAATAATTAACACTATAATAAGTAACTATATAATTAAATATAAATTAGATTATAAATTCATTTTATTAACATTGTTCTTCTTTGAACTGATATAGAAGACAAATTCTTAAAATAATAATTATAAAATAGTATTATTGAGATTATAATATATAAAGATGTAATATGTATTACAATAAGAGCACACAGAGGGAGAGAAGGGAAATATATTGGAGCAAATTGCTTAAGAATCTTGTAATTAAGTTATACTTCTGAACTAGATTCTTTTAAAATGTTAAATATATTCTTTGGAATGACTAAAGATATAACCAAATAATACCTAGTAAAAGAAATGTATATTATATATAAATAGAGAGAGAGAGAGAATGTGAATGTTAATTAATATACATGCCCAAAAGTGAAAAACAAGGAAACAAAAGACTTAGCACATATATTAAAACATGGAAAATGATAGACATAGTTGACCATATCAATAATTACATTAAAAGTAAATGTATCAAACATTCCAATCAAAAGGCAGAGATTAGCATAATGAATTTTTAAAGAAATTATTGCTGTATAATACCCTTTAGTTAGTGAATATTTTTATACTTTATATTTTTAATAATTGTAGATTTGTATGAGGTTGTAATCTTTATTCAGTTTTGCCTAGTGGTCACATTTTAAAAATACTCCACTATGAGAATGCAAACAAAATATTGATAATGAAATATCAAAACACAGAACATTTTCATTCTGGTTTTCTTTAATTTTTTTTTCATTCATTTCAATATATTCTTTTAAAAAGTTACTTTGAGACTTTTGTCCAAGTCATGAATTATTCGAAAATCTATGGCTTCATGTTCAAATGTGAGAAAATGTTTCTAATTTCTTTCTCTTAATGATTCTATAGTAGTTAGAAAATGCACTCTTTATGATTTTAATTCTTTAATGTTTTGTTTTCTTTTATTACCAGTGATAAGATCTATTGTCACAGGCATTACATGAAAACTTGCAATTAATGTATATTCTACCCAAGTTGGCCAAAAGTTCTAAAAATATTCATTTGATCTTGGTTGGTGATTTTTTTTTAATTCTTAGATTTTTTTTTTTTTTTTTGGACAGAGCCTCAATCTGTCCCCCTGGGTAGAGTGCTATGACATCACAGCTCACAGCAACCTCCAACTCCTGGGCTCAAGCGAGTCTTCTGCCTCTGTCTCCCAAGTAGCTGGGACCACAGGTGCCCACCACAATGCCCGGCTATTTTTTGGTTGCAGCCATCATTGTTATTTGGTGGGTCTGGGCTGGATTCTAACCCGCCACTTTAGGTGTATGTGGCTGGCGCCTTAGCCACTTGAGCCACAGGCGCCGAGCCTTAATTCTTAGATTTTACTGGTTACTTTTTGATTAACTGTTCTGTAAGTTTGTTAAGCAGGGATGTTAAAGTTTCTAATGTAATTGTGAATTTATCTATTCCTCCTTTAAATTCTGTCAGTTTTCACTTTACATATTTTGTAGCTTGTTGGTACATACATATTTGTACTTGCTGTATATTCTTTAAAGCTTTGTACTTTTATCCTTAGTTTCTCTCTTTATATTGAATAATTTCCTTTAATTTCCTTTGCGTCAAAGTTTAACCTGTCTAATACTAATACAGTAATAGGTAATTCTTCTTCTTAAGAGTATGCCTAATACAAGTTGTATTATCCATTTACTTTACACATAACTATAGCATTATATTTAAGTGAGCTTATCCTTTACCATACATTTAGAAAATGTATGGTATTTAATCTATTTTGCCAATCACTGAGTATTGATTAGTGTAACTAGATGATTCACTTTTAATGTAATTATTGAAATCACACAAATTATGTACTCTGATCTAAAAGAAATTAAATTAAATATATAATGGAAAGTCATTTGGAAAATATACAAATATAATGCTACCACAAAAAAATTTCTAGATAACCAATGAGTCAAAAGAAAATCGGAGAAATTTGTAAAAGAACTAGAAAATATGAGATAAGTGAAAATGAAATCACACCACACCAAAACTTAAGATATGTGGCTATAGATTGTTTAGAGGGAATTTACAGGTACAAATGTTATCCTATTAAGAAAAATAATGCTCAGGAGCAGTTCCTGTGCCTCAAAGGAGTAGGGTGCCAGCCCCATATGCCAGAGGTGGTAGGTTCAAACCCAGTCACAGCCAAAACTGCAAAAAAAAAAAAAAAAGAAAAAAGAAAAAGAAAGAAAAGAAAAATAATACTCTAATCAATAACCTAGCCTTTCTCAATAATAAAATAAAAAGAAAATTAATCCAAAAACAAATAGAAAGAATAAATGATAAGTTTAGACCAAAAATAAATGAATGGAGAATAAACAAGACAATTGGGAAAATAGGAAAACCCCAAATCTAGTTCTTTGAAAGGTTCACAATATTGACAGCACATTAATTAGATGAACAAAGATGGAGAGAGAGAGTTCAAATTTTAAACAATGAGAGTGTGACGCTGAATTTTTATTAAAAAGAAAAAGTAACCAAATTGTTATCTGCTAAAATTTACATAATTAAATGAAGTACATAAATTTCTAAAAAGGCACCAACCCATGAAACAGTCTTCACAGGAGATACAGTAAAGATATTGGAATAGTATTGTTTCCTACAAGAAAGGCTAGATAAAGTTATCTGACAAATTCCACCAAACCAAACAATAATTATTACCAATCTTTTGTAAAGCTAACTGAAAGAAAAGAAGAGGAAACTCTTCTCAAATTATTCTCTGAAATCAGAATTGCCCTGACAGCAAAACCAAAGTCATCAGATGAAATTGCAGATCAATATTCCTTATGAATATAGATATAACAATCCTTCACAAAATGCTAGCAAACCAAATTCAGCAACATACACATGTATTCTTATCACTTAAGATATATCCCAGGATCAAATGATAGATATGCATTTTAAAATAAAGCCCTGTAATACACCATATTAGTTTAAAAAAGGACAAAAATGCATAATCATTGTATAAGCGATGCAAAAAAATGTCCAAAATCCAACACCCTTTTATAAGAAGTACATTGAAAAAATCTTAAGACTAGAAAGATTGGATGCTTTCTCCCTAACAATTAGGATCATGACAATGATGTCTGCTTTCCCAAGTCCTTCAACTATGTATAGGAAATCTGAACCACAAATTAGATGACATGAATTTATATATAGAAAATTCTCAGGAATCTTCTGAAAAACTATTCATACCAACTAGGAAATGACATCAGCAAGGTTGCTGCATTTAATGCCAATATACAGAAATCACTTGTGTTTTTTTATACTCTGGCAAATGAATATCTGAAGGTGGAATTAAGAAAACAATTCTATTTCAGTAGCATCAGAATGAATAAAATTCTTGGGAATAAATTTAACAAAAGAAGTGCAAGTCTTGTACATTGAAAACTGCAAATCATGGAAAGAAAATAAAGAAGATTTAAAAGTGGAACTACAGATCATGCATGTAGTTGCACTAGAAATTGTAATATTTCTAATATAGCATTTTCGTCAAAATTAAGATACAGATGTAATAAAATTCCCATCAAAATTCAAATTGCCTTTTTGTAGAAATGGACAAGCTGACCCTAAAATATATGTGTAAATGTAAAGGATCCAGAATAGACAAATAATTTTGGCAAAGGAGAAGTTGGAGTACTCACACTTTTATCTTTCAAAGCAATGTGGTAATCACAGCTTTCTGGTATTGTCATTAAGAACAGACACAAAGAACCCTGGAATAGAATTGAAGGCTAGAAATAGAGCTCATTTATAGTTCGGTGACTTTTGGCATGCTTGTTTTTCAACACAGTAAAATGTGAAAGGAACAGTTTTTCAGTAAATGGTACTGGGGAAACTGCTCATCTAATTCAAAAAAATTATATAATGGCTACTTTCCTTACACTATGCAAAAGTTACTTAAAAATAAATCATAGACATGAATGTAATAGTTAAAACAATGAAACTCTTTTTTTTTTTTTTTTTTTTGAGACGGAGCCTCAAGCTGCCCCCCTGGGTAGAGTGCCATGGCATCACAGCTCATAGCAACCTCCAACTCCTGGGCTCAAGCGAGTCTCCTGCCTCCGCCTCCCAAGTAGCTGGGACCACAGGTGCCCACCACAATGCCCGGCCATTTTTTGGTTGCAGC
>CAUYQV010066883.1:0-16331 GCA_963574575.1 Galagoides demidoff
TTACATGGATGGAGCTGGAAAATGTCGTCCTTAGCAAAGTATCTCAAGAATGGAAGAAAAAGTATCCAATGTACTCAACACTATTATGAAACTAATTGTTAGCTATCTTAGGAAAGCTACAATCCAAATGATGCCCTAGACTACGGGGAAGGGGGGGAGGTGACGGGGGAGGATGCGTGAAGAGAATGATATTGTGAGGATCACGCCTATAATTTATCCTATTAGGGTACATGTGAATTTGTCTAAAGGTTGAATATAAATGACTTAACACAACAATTATGAAAAAGACATGATGGCTATGTTAGCCAGTTGGATGAGAGTTTTCCAAACTGCATATGGAAGCAACACACTGTATCCTATGATAGAATTAATGTACACAATTACGATCTAATAAAAATAAATTTTAAAAAACAGCATTTTTAAGTAAAAAACACATTTACTCT
This sequence comes from Galagoides demidoff, assembly GCA_963574575.1. Taxonomy (NCBI): domain Eukaryota; kingdom Metazoa; phylum Chordata; class Mammalia; order Primates; family Galagidae; genus Galagoides; species Galagoides demidoff. The sequence continues at coordinate 444 of CAUYQV010066883.1, forward strand.
AAGCCCTAAATAAGGCCAAATAGACCCAGTAAATATATGAGAGTTCTCTTTTGTAGAAAAATGATGTAAGTCATTGGGTCATGTCCTACCATTAGGCTTTATAGTAAATACAACAGCCTTTAACAATTAAAGTTCAGGGAATACTGTAAGCTTCCTCCCCACATCCTTCCTCCAACCTAACAATAAATCAAGTCCTGGATAAACTGCTATACACTCACATTTATTAACAAATTGACACAAATCAGTTATTCAGCTTCTGGAAGTTTGATGGGTTCCCAATACTCTGTCCTTTTAGATGCTCTGCCTGTATCTTCTGTGAAAGGAGAAGCAGAGGAAAATGCAACAATATTCCAACAGCAGGAGTTGACTATCCACCTAATTGGAGTCAGGCAAATAGCTTCTAAATCAGCAACTAAAAAAGTAGTTTTTAGGATAACATTTCAACATTTACATAAGAGCTATACAAATGTGTGCTATTGTGGAGTTAATAATAGATCAAAATTACTCAGATTCCAGATGTGTATATACTGTTGATATAATGGTAATGCTATGAATGTTTACCCCTCTATATTCATGTTGAAATTTAATTGCTGTTATAATAGTATTAAGAGATGGGACCTTGAGAAGGTTATTAGGCCATAAAAGTTATGTCCTCATGGGTAGGAATAATGCCTTCATGAAATGCATGAGTTTGGTCCCCTTCTTATTCTCTTGAGATCCTGCCCATCTGCTTTCTGCCATATGATAACATGGCAAGACAGTCTTTACTAGATGCTACCATCTTGACCTTGAATGTTCCAGGCTCCAGAACTGTTCACCAATAAATTTCTATTTGTCTTAAATTATCCGGTCTCAGGTATTATGTTATAGCAGTGGAAAATGGATTAAGACACGTATGCTTTTATGCTATTTATAGATGAACCGGATATTTTAAGCAATCATATCGAACATTTAATTAGGCTCATTAACAAAGCATCTGATAATGACTGCAGATAAAGTTCAGTAAAGTACCTTGCCAAGTTCCACCCAACAGGGTTCCAGTCAAATTAAATTCAATAGACATTTATAGGTCAATTTTAAAATGTCAGAATTGGGGCTAGATGCAACAGCCAAGAAAAATACAAAAATTAAAATGTCATGAGTTGCATGAATATTTTGCAAGCACTGCTATAATGGAGAATGGTGCCACCTGCTTTGTGTAGGCAAATCTATTTTTATATTTTCTTAAATATTCAGTTTTTCATTTTCAGGACATATTTCTCAGCTTAGGAAATATGGTCATTGAAAGATCAAAACATATTGCTAGGATATAAAGTGGAGAAATCTTTCCAGACAACGTGGTATTAGAGCTGAATTATAAAGAATAAATAAAACTTCATTGGTTAAAAAATGGTGGAAAATTATGTCTCAAAAAGAGAAAGCTGTATGTGCAAGAAGACAAGGACATACAAGAAAGAGGATAAGTCTGTGTTGAAGTCTGACTGTAGCTTTGATAAGAGGTTCATAGAAGACCCTACATTATTGGCCCAAGGACTGCAGGTAGCTAAGCCCAGGGGACGTTAGGTGTGGAAGAGAACTGGGCTTCAAATAACGCAGACATGATGGAAATGATGGTAGCTGCCAGTAAAGGACCCTGGAAATGGGAACTCTGGATGGGGAGAATTTTAACAAATCCAAGAACATTCAAAATAAGAAAGTTACTGGAAGAAATGTCCTTCAAAGCACGTTTTGTACATATAATTTTCTTACTGTTTTCTCTTTAGGGATAATGTATTTAATAACAAGAAAGAAAAAAAGTAACCCAAAATATGGAACTGAAAAAAAATAAACAAAAATCACAACTTTGTTATAAGAACTAAAATTATGAATATAAGGAAGGCAGAAATAAGCAGAGAATGGGCAGATCCTTGAAGAATGTAATAATTTTAATAGAAGGAGTCGATGTCTTCCTATTGATAACTGTTTATTAGTCCTCTTTTTTCCCCTCCCACCTTTGATTCTTTTTTATATACTGTGTTGTTCTTATCAGTTTTTTTTGTATTTTTCTTAAGGATGGTACCCAATTCAAAGTCTCAAATTCACAAGCTGAGATAAAGATTAATGTGTATTTTTCCTTCTGTTTTGGATACCCAATTGATTAGACACCATTTAATTGCCTTAGTACATTGTTAAAATTGACCATTTATAGTTAACTATTTTAGATTGCACACGAAGTTTATGGACACCGTGCATATTTGTGAGACTTTCTCTAGACCTTCTTCTCTGTTCCATTGATCTGTAGGCCTACCTTTTTGCCAATAATAAACTATGTTGTACGCCTAGATTAATAGATAATCCTAAACTCAGATAGGACAATTTCTTCAGCACCGTTATTACAAAGTTAAAACAGCCATTTATATTCTGTTAATTGGATGCTGACATTGATACTCTTTAGAGAACTACACTTCAAAAATGCATAAATTCCAGGTACGTTTATCATATGCATTAATTGGTAGATCAAGTATATTCTGCTATAGCTATTCCAAAGATGAGAATGTTCTCTTAGTAGATATTATAATATGGACATATTAGTATATGTTTAGAAGAAGATTTAAATAAGTCTCTTCTCCCCAACATTTTTTCTTTTTTTTAGAGACAAAGTCTCACTTTATTGCCTTTGGTAGAGTGCTGTGGAGTCACAGCTCACAGCAACCTCCAACTCCTGGGCTTAGGTGATTCTCCTGCCTCAGCCTCCCGAGTAGCTGGGTCTACAGGCGTCCACCACAACAGCTATTTTTTGTTGCAGTTTGGCTGGGGCTGGGTTTAAACCCGCCACCCTCAGCATATGGGGCCGGCACCCTACTCACTGAGCCACTGGCACCGCCCCTGCCCCAACGTTCTTAAGGAGGAATAATTATAGCAGACATGTTGCTAACCCTTATCTTTCTATTTCCTTGATTAATACAGCCATTGTTTAAACTATTTTAAATAATATATAAAATAAGCAAAACTGAAATCTGAAAATGACTATACTCATCACAGTTTCTCAGAGAAGCTTACAAATTTATAAACAAGAAAAGATCACTTGCAATGATAAAGGATGAAAAATCTTTATGCAGAACATTGTAAGTTGGATCTTTAAGGAAATCCAGGTTTAGAGGAGTGGAAAGAAAGCGGGAAGGACACACGGGGCAGGGAAATGAGCTCTTTCAATTACGGGTGTGTGGACCTGACTATAAGTCTGAGACTTTGTAATTTATAAACATTGTATGTTTCTTTTTTCCTTCTTTTTAAAGCATGCATGCTGTGCATAGCCCTAAATAAATAAACAATTAGAAATCTCTAACTGAAATTATTTGTATCAATTTTATCATGGTAATGGTAAGGATGGTGCAAAATAAAACTTGGCAAAGTCATGAAAGATTTTTCTCATTATATAAACTTTTGTTTTTGCAATGCTGTCTTGATTATGATGTACTCTGGTGTGCAAATAGCAGTTCTTACCCACAGAACGTAGAAAACATTTCTCTCAGGAGCTAGGAGGAAGGGATGTCATATCATTGCCCTCATCATTATCAACTAATATTTACCACATAACTTTCTATGTATCAGCCATTTTTCTAAGTGTTCCACAGGTAAATTGCATCTGATATACACAACAATCTCTGTGATAATTTATTACCAAACTTCTTAACAGATGGGGAAACTGAACTCAGCAGGGATAGGTGTTTTTCATTCTATCACAAATTTTTTTTCTGGAGGGCAGACAGAGTCTCACTATTTCACCCTTGGTAAAGTGCCGTGGCATCACAGGTCACAGCAATGTCAAACTCTTGGGCTTAAGGGATTCTCTTGCCTCAGCCTCCTGAGTAACTGGGACTACGGGCGCCCGCCACAACACCCGGTTATTTTTTGGTTGCAGTTGTCATTGTTGTTTAGCAGACCCAGGCTGGATTTGAACCTGCCAGTCTCTTTGTATGTGGCTGGTGCCCTACCCACCAAGCTACGGTTGCTGCCAGTCACAAAATTTTTGGTGTTGCTGTAGAATGATACAGGTGGTTTAGCTCTGGAGACAGTCAAGAAGGGAGTTTGTTTACCACAATGTCAAGCTCTTCCATGACAGCAGGGACTTAAGATGTTACAAGTTATGTGAATGTTTAGTACCACTTTTAGGGAGGAACATTTTTCACCTGTTTAGTTTATATATAGCACTTTCAAGTCTTATCACCTTTGTCATAATCCTGGGAGGTAATTATGATGTGCAGTGATGCTGTAAACCTTGAAGGTAAGGAATCTGTGATTCGAAGAAGTCTAGAGATTTATCCAAGGGTCCTGAACTAGTAAGTCAAGTTCAAAAGCCTGAACTGGAACCCACATCTCCTGATCATAAATCCCGTGTTTAACACTTGCTTTGAATTTCGCTGTGAGGTGCTCACATGGTTAACAACCAAATCTTTGCTTAAAGTGGAACCATAGGTGGTGATGTATAGAGCAAATAAGTTCCCTGGTGACTACTAATGTCACTTTGGTGGGGAGATTACACTTGTGTGGTTTGCAGTTACCAGGTTTGATCAGGAATCTTGCAGCAAGTTTAAATAGCAAGGCATTATGTTGGAATGGAGATATGGTTGGTAGAGGCTTCCCCCTCCCTTCGTGAACTACCCAACACATTGCCAGACACCAGTGGACAAAGCTCACTCCACAGGAATGCTTGCAAGATCTGCCTGAGGACCTTACTCACATCTCTTTCTCATTGGCCTCAGCCTTATAACCTCAATTACATACTAGGAACTTATTGTGTGAATTGAAATATGTCTTTTATTTTTAAATGCAATGGATGGCAAGAGGTGAATATATAAAGATCCTAACACCATTCTGTTTACAGTCAAAGATAGACAAAGCGGGTCACCACTTAAAATAGTAAGGATAGCATTTTAATCAATAATATTTACTGAAATAGGAAAGAGTCTAGTGTGAACTTGACTCAACCTTTGTTCATGCAGCAGTACAGACTGGACCTTTTCAAGGAGGAATGAAGGAGTAGGGGAGGGAGGATGTTTGGCCAAGGCACCTCAAGTAGAGCTGGGGAAGTGGCAAAGGACAAAAAGCAGGAAGAAGAATTGGTTTATCTGAGTACATTTGCTACCTGGCACTGATCAAAGATAGGTTGCTACTCTCCCAGAGAAACTGGGAGTCAGAGATTCTCTCTTCAGGTGTGTGTTTCATAAAGAGTAAATTACTTCAGCAACCTTGACCTTTCCCAAGTGGTAGGAGACTGGATTCATCATCTTAGGGTTACAGCCTTGGGCTGTTAGAAACTATGCTAGCCCTTGTTCAAGCCTCTTAGTGCCCAGGTGGACAAAATCCCTTGTGCTGAGAGCCTGCAGCTCTTATATACCAGAGATGAGGCCTAGTTGAGAAGAAGAGCAAGGGACCCTCAGAGGGCTTCTGTCATGACTTTCCCTCCTCTATGTGTGAGGGGAAGGGAGAAAGGGAGTGGCCACCATGAGCTTGGTAAGCACTGTGAAAATAGAATTCAGAAATGAGAGAATCATTAGGTATACAAAAAACACAAGTTTCTGTCCAATTTAAATATTGTCCACACCAGGCCCTATGCATGTAATTAATGATTCATGATTGTGCTCTTAGCAAGTAAGTAGACTATCAATTTTTGCATCAAGTTTTTTTTTTTTCTTTCTTTTGAGACAGAGTCTCACTATGTCATCCCTGGTAGAGTGCTGTGGTGTCACAGCTCACAGCAATCTCAAACTCTTGGGTTTAAGCAATTCTCTTGCCTCAGCCTCCCAAGTAGCTGGGACTACAGGCACCCACCACCATGCCTGGCTGGTTTTTTTGTTGTTGTTTTTGCTGTTGTCATTGTTGTTTAGCTGGCCTGGGCCAGGTTCAAATCCACCAGCCCCAGTACACGTGGCTGGCACCCTAACCACTGAGTTACTAGTGCCGAGTCTCAAGTTCACTTCTGAAATTTCAGAAAGGGTGAGAAAAGCCCCCTGTTGCAATCCTGGGAACCAAGGGCAGACACATATTTGTAATTTTTTCTATGCAACTTTGCTTACCTTATTTAGCTTCTCTAATACATGGTTTTCTCAACTATGAAATGGCATTAATAATCATTCTTTTTTCACCAGAGTTGAGTAAAAATTGCATGAATCATTATAACTGTTACTTGATAAAGACAAATGTACGGTGGTGTGAGCCTGTAGCCCCAGCTACTTGGGAGGCTCGAATAAGAGGATGGCTTGAGCCGGGAGTTTGAGGCTACAATGAGTTATGATCCTGCTGGTGCACTCCAGCTGGGTGACACAGAACCTGTCTCAAAGAGAAAAACATAATAAAAGAAAACATAAAGCCCCAGACAATTATCTCAGGTTATCAGAGACCATGAGAAACCCTTTGAGAATCAGATCAAAGCATTGTAATAGACACAGATGATGTCTCTGTATCTGCTCTCATACAATAAGAACACAAAACTTCTTATGAAGTAATAAACAAGTCAATGAATAAAATAGGAAGTAATATATTCCCCCCATTTTTTATAAAATTAGAATAAAATTTCAGTACCTTGTAATTTGTTTATAATTTCTGAATCTAATTTTCTTCAACAAAAGTGTATCTTTTCCTTGAAGTATTATTTTCTGATTGATTGAGGGTAAAAACAACCATATAAAAATCTAGGTTAAATCTCTACTTGGACCACATAGATCAGACTAAGTATCAATGCATGTCCCTTCCTTTCCCCAAATTATTTTAATTAATTCAGGTTTGGCATCAGCTGATATAAAAGTTCCCTTGTGTTTTTTGTTTAATGAGATTTAGATGTATTTTTATTAATTAGGTAACTACTGATTGGGTTGTTCTCTTTTGCTTGGTGGTAGGCAAGATTTATACATTATTTTAATGTTCTACACTACATAAAATAAGTAGATTTTATTTTATTCTATTTTTTTATTTTGTATGGACAGAATCTCCCTTTTTTGCCTTGAGTAGAGTGCTACGGCATCATCAAGTTCACACCAACCTTAGTCTTTCAGGCTTAAGTGATTCTCTCGCCCCAGCCTACTGAGTAGCTGGGACTACAGGCACCAGTCACAAAAACCTGGCTAGTTTTTCAATTTTTAGTAGAGATAGGGTCTCGCTCTTCCTCAGGCTGGTCTCAAACTCCTAAGAGATGTGATATACCTGCCTTAGCCTCCTAGTGTACTAGGATTATACATAGGTCAGTTGCCATGGTCATGAGACATGGCACCTGACCCAATAAATAGATTTTAGGGGTTTTAGGGGTTTTAAGGGTTTACGATTTTAGATTTTATTAGATTTTAAAAAACATCAATGAAATAGATTAATAATTTTGAAGACTTTTTTTTCAAAATTGTATGCGCTGCTAAAAATGCTCAAGAAAGTGATGTTTTGTGTTGAAATTTTTATTTTTCTTAACTTTTTTTCACATCTTGTATAAAAGTCTCTACAAATCCCACCAATTTCTAATAAATAGAAAGAAATTTAAAAAAGAAACATTATATAAGCCAAAAAGCATGAAAGATGTTTATCATGTCGGTCTTTATCTCTAAACTGCATTCTGTAGTTTTGGGACTCCGTCCATTTTCTTTCGTGTTTTCCCTTTACTTAGAGATGCTGTAATTTATCAGTGATTGTATTTTCAATGCCAAATACGGGTAACAATTTCTGAGATTATAAGACTAGTTTTCCTTTTCTGCTGAATGGTTCTGAAGTCAAGAATTAGACAGTTGATATAGACAGTTATATAAACTGTATGTTAATTCCATAAACCAAGGTTTCACATTTAAACTGTTTAGTTTCCATGAAAATCATTATTCCTTCAAGAGAAGAACCCCTTATATATCTATGCATAAAATACGTGCGTGTAGGTATAAATACAAACTCTGCAGGAAATGATTATCAGGGTTTATGTTGCATTCAGTTCAATTAAACTTGCTTTTTTCAGACTGAATTCCCATGGGCACGTTCCCATCCCCCCCCCCAAAAAATGGGCTAATAAAAATATAAACTGTATCCATTTGACTGTATGATTTTTAAGATTCATGAAAAGTAAAGCATCTCATTCAGGCTAAAAATTATTAACAAAATATTTGCATAGTATTTCAGTTTTTCAATGTTTGAAATTAGATTTTGACTTAAATTATACATACATGGCTTAGGCTGAGAATAGCTAAAGAGATGATTTGGTTCGATCCTAGGTTACTCTGGGAAAAAAAAAAAAATCACATTGTCAGTAACCAAACAGAACATTTTTTCTTTTAAATTTTCAGTTGTTGGACAAAATTCCTGTCCTGAAAATCATTCATTCATTCATTCATTTGTTTATTCACTCACCACTTTCTCTCTAGTATGAGCCAAACATTGTTCAGGGTTCTTCATTAATGGACAAAGCAGACCATGCCTTCAGGATGTGTGAAGCTTCTATTCTATCATAAGTCAATTCATAATAAAAATATAATAATATGTTAGTTACAAAGTGACAGATGAAATAAAGGAAAAGTAGAGCAGAATAGGAGGACTAAGAGTGCTATTATAAATTTATTTAACATTAGCATATTTTTATATTCAGAAATGTGTAGTGAAATGATTTTTTTGATTGTGAGATGTTTTCATAAATAGAAAAAAATACACCACAATTTTTAAAGAACCTTTATTTGTAAGTCAGAGGTCATTCAACTGGTTTTCAAGAAAAGGCCAGCCAGGTGTGCTGAGATTTCCTTACAAGTCCTAAATTCGGCTGCAGGTGGGACCATAAGGTATGTAGTGACCTCCTGTTTTTGCTTGTTAGGAGCAGCTTCATGACACAGAGACAAGAGCTAAGGCAGACTGGAATATACGGCTTTTGAAAATGTTTCTGTGACTGAGTTCAGTGCCGAGGTCTGCAGTGTCTATGGTGCTATTCCTCAGTTCTTGCTGTTCCTCTCTCTATGTTTGCAATTCTCTCTGCCTGGAAAACTTCCTCCCACCAGGTTGGTCCCTGTCTGAACCCTTTTCACCAATAAGTTCTCAAGTGAAATGGCCCCTTTTCCAAAAGACCTTGTTGATACCCCCTACATGAATCATCTACTCCACTCTGTCATTTTCTGTCATAATATTAATTAGTCTGACACTGAAGTTGAATGATTACTCTTGTTTCCCTTTTCATTGTACTTTGTCCTATAGTTTGAGCTCCCTTAAAAGCCTGTCTTCAGTATGCCTCAGTCAGAGCCTTAAAAGTTGTCCTTGGTTAGGAATAGATACTAAATATCAATTGAATGAATGATGAGTGCCCCTAGTTGTCCATAGTTCAAACATTCAGGCTCAAGATATGTTTCTCTTTAGCTAAATTGTTAGTCAGAGAATAAACACAATAAAATAAACTGACTTGGTTCAGGAAATAAGGCACTGGACATTTAAGTTTCTCATCATAAAGAGTACAAATTTCAGTTTTGAGTCTGTCAAATGTCTTTAATCTCTCTATAATCTTAGGAAATTAATGTACCTTTCTGCACTTCAGTTTCCTCAACTGTAAAGTCAGGTAGTAATAGTCATGAAAATAACTTCATAAGATTACAATTCTTAGAAAAAAACCTGAGATGAAGTTGCCCAATAATGATTATTGTTTTAAAAATGCATAGCCTACCTGTAACATTCAACATTGAGACTGTGCCTGTACATATGATAAAAAGCGCATGAGAATAACTACTGTATTTAGACTAAGGCTGTGGCTAACGATGCAGGTGGTCACATTTTTAACCAAACCAGTGCTTCTCTTGAGATAGCTATTTAGAGAAACCCATTTAGGTTGGTGAATTGCATTTGGTAAAACAAAATGCTGTATGAAGATGGGGCCATCTCAAAGCTGCTGAGTATGTGGCTGCTGAAATCTGTATTTGCTGGAAATTTTCTGTAGTTCCTACAATGCACATTCTTCTAATGTTCCTAAGTTCTATAAAGTATCTGTGAGATTCTTTTTTTTTTTCATTGAAATGGGTCTTCAGAGACATAAAGTGTTGGAATAAGGCTTTACTAAAATATTTTCTTTAAGTATACCTTAGTTTTATTTCAGATTTCTTAGCTAAAACATTCTGGCCATCTGATTAAATAATAATAGTTCCCTTGGCCGCAACATTCTTCAGAATTTACATTAAACCAGAGGCAAAGCTTGTGTGAGATTCCCTCGGACCTCAAATGCGTCCATCAGGTCCTCTCATAAAAGTTATCTGTCAGATTCAACGTCATCATCAGACTAGGGAAGCCAGCAAGAAAGGACCTCAAAAGACCAATTTGTTTCCGCAGAACTGAAAAAAAAAAAACAATCCTACATGAGGCAGGAATTGGCCTTGGGAAATAATATGTAAGATTTCAAATGGCAGCCGTGTGCATAAAAAAAAAAATTGCTCACCTCTGATTTCCTGTGTTAACTGTTCTGATCTATTTAATAAAACACATTTCTGAAATATGAGTGGACAAGAGCCCTAGTTTAGACAGGGAGAGAGTTTGTGTGTTATAGGCCTGAAAGAGAAAATGCTTCTCCTACTTATGCCTAAATTCTTATATTGGTGATTAATTTTGGAATCTTAAACACTGCTCTAGAAGTATTTTTCTAATTCTCCCCCTAAATATAATCAATATTAGCCAAATTCCAATTAACCGCAAGGTTACTTTTCTAGGTGATGACTCCGCTAGCCATCAGACACATTCCCCAGCTTTAACAAAACTGCTGTATTTGTAAATGAGATATTAGATAAGGGACTTCCATCCAGAATATATAAAAAATGTTTATTGAAGTCTTAAAACTTAATAATGAAAAGATAACCCAATTAAAATGAGAAAATTATCTGAATTGACAGTTCTCCGAGAAGACAGACAACTAACAAGCTCATGAAAAGATGCTTGAAATCCTTAGCTGTGAGAGAAATGATACTAGTCATACCTAACAGGATAACGGAGTTTGAAGCTTCTTTTAGATTTCATCGCTGCTATTGGAATAAGATTCAAATTAATTCAAGTGGCCTTGAATATTTCATATAGTGTGCTCTCAAGCGAAATTCCCCCTCCTGGGGTCGACTATCACCACCCTTCACTTACTGAATCGCTTGCTGTTTCTTCCACTGGGCTCCCACATGTCGATGTGGTGAAACAGCTCCAGTTTAAACAAGCCTCTAGGTGACAGTACTTCAGATAGTCTAGGAGGAATTGTCACTGAAGTGTTTTTTTCTTTTTCTTTCTTTTTTTTGTTTTGCATCTAAAAGCTATGAAAACACTCACTTGAAAAAGTAGCATGTCTTCTAACCAGATGTTGTGATCTTTTTGTTTATCACTCTTTCAACATAGTTCACTTTTTTTTTTTTTTTTTGGTAAGAAGAAAAGAGAAAAAACTCCCTTTTTTTCTTCGCACGGTATTTACCCAAGTTATGTGTCCCATTCACATATGGATTCCTTCATGCTTATTTGCTTGATTTACAAAGGGCAAGAGGATTGCTGTACTCCTCCTATTAATAAAAAAAATCTATGTGGGAACAAATAAAGTGAAGTTGAAGTATTGGTTAAAACAGAGGCTCACCTGCATTTTGTAGACTTAATTTATCTTTTCTTCCTGAAAATACAATTTAAAGTGACTTGCAGGGATTTCTAACTTCTCTCAAAACATATCATGCTTTGTTGGACAGGAAACAAGGAGGAATTTTAATGAGAATAGAACATTACCTACTATTGATTGCAAAAATCAGAATCTCATGGAGAATTGGGGGGTTATTTGTTTTGTTGTTATTTTGTTTCTTTAGAGATTGTAAAACATAAATCATGGTTATCATTCTGAAGTCTGATCTAATAGGGCTTGGGGCAGCTGAGGGATCTAGATGCTTAAAAAAAACAAAAAGAAAAAGAAAAAAAACCCAAACACACACACACAAGAATCGTGTTAGTCTATTAGGTTAGCCTATTAGCTGGTCAAAGAGATGATCTGAAATGGGGTTCTTGGAAAACTAGCTTTAAAATATTCCAAAGGTATTTTTACCTGAATTGCAGATATTTTAGTGATAACTGCCACCTATGGCTCTTAGAACTCTCAAGTATAGAAACCCAGGACCCATAATACCCTGTCTGGTACCCAAGAATTGCCTGGTGTAAGGAGTAGCCAAGGAGGAAGGACCCTCACCCTCACCCCCACCTTTGAGTCAGAGTGCAGACCCCGTTTTCAGGCCACACCTCTGTGAATCTTGCATTGCTGGGGCCCGAAGGAATGAATGCCCATGAGCCTGCCCTGTTCCATCTGCACCGCATCCTCCCTGCCTGCTCTGCCCCTGGACTGGTGTGTCCCAGCTGGGCTCGGAGATGGCAGAGAGGAGCTCCCCCTTGTGGGTGTGCCTGGATCTGCACAGCTGCCTGGTGACCCTCTTCCGGGTATGCTGCCCTCGGCCGCGGGGCCTCATTATGACACACCTCAGGACACACTGCTGCACCGGGCTGGAGACTGACTCGAGGAAGGAGCAACCACCAGTACGATGCACGCTGGTGGACACTAGCCCTGCCCTGGGCCTAAGCCTGAACCCAAACATGTCTTTACTTCCTGTGGTTTGTTTGTGAACTTGATCACCTGGACGGCTCTATCCTGCTCCTGTCCCATTCCTGGTCTTGCACTGTCACTGCATGGCCTCCTGTCACTATGAACTATGGCCCTGTCTGTTTGTAGTTTCTCATTAAATCAGTCCTTTTACCCCCCCTTGTGCCCCCCCAATTTTTTCTTTCATTGTATTTTTTTTATATTAAAGCACCTGGCCAGTCCCTGCCCCATCCCTGCACTGCTGTTAATTTATCTGTTAACGTGGCTGCTCTGCTGCTGCCTCTGCTTCTGCCGTCTGCCTAGTAAAATGTGGGGGCCCAGCAAAAAAAATACGCTGTGCAAGAATATAAATATATGGAAGTCTGGGAATCTGTACATGAAACGTATTCCACTGGTGATTCATCTATAGTCTAGAGTTCAAGTATTAATGAAAAATCAAGTGTACCTATCTAACTAGTTTGTGAACTTGCCAGCACTTCGGTTGGCAGTACTGTACCAACAGCTCAGTAAGGTTTCATAACCTCTGTATATCAGTGTTTCACAGACACTGTTGTGTCTGTGTTGTCATGTGGCATTGTCTTGCTGAGTGGCATTCATTATTAAATTAGAGCAACGGGCAAACATTCATAAATTTTTTATTTAACTTGGCAAGAGTAGTAGTGAAATCAGTGATATGTTAGTCCAAATATATGGGAATAATGCAATGAAGATAGGTAAGGATGGCCAGTAATGTCCAGAACTGGAGAAAAAAAAATGAATGGATACCTTTTAGAAGTGTGTGTGGAGTATAGGTGCAGCAGGTGGTTGCTAGGGGGGATGGAAAGATGGGGGAAAACAGGTTGATTTGTAAGTTAACCTGAGAGACAGGTATTGTGTTTTAAATGATTTTAGCCAGTCTTCTAGCATTCAGGAAAAGGAAAGTATGGTACCCCCTATGACCTGAAAAGATAGAGTCAAACCCCCACTTAGATGTAATTAATTGGTAATTTATTTTACCTGCAGCAAGGGCTGTTGCTTCAAGAGACAGTCAGCACCAAGTAGAGGGGGTGAGTTGCCTTTTATAGGTTTTGTGTAAGCATATTACAGAAGTGAAACATGGCTGGTTAAGGGGGGGTTACAGCTTGGGCAGTCATGGATACAGAATGGTTACAATAACGTAATAATAATTAATACAGCTTTGGTTCACAATGCATACATCTCATATCACAATGGTTATGGTTATACAACAGTAATTAATCAAGTCTCAGTGAGTTTTCCACCATTGTTTGTCTACTGAGAACTTGGGGGTTTTGTGAAACTTGGGGCTTTTCTTCTTTGTACCTGCAGCTTGTTCTTGGCAATGCTAGGGGGAAGGAGGGGGCCTGGGAACGTGGCTGAGAAGCACATTCTCAGCCACCCTGGGGCGAGGAGGGACTTGTCTTGTTCCTGGAGTTGACTCTGGGGGGAGGAAGGAGGAGGAGAGAAATGAGCTGGGATGCTGGTCACAACAGAAGGAAATCAGCTGCCCCTTTTGATCTGGGGTAGGTAGGGTTTTTTGTTTGTTTATTTGTTTTGCTTTGTTTTGTTTTTTTGCAGTTTTTGGTGGGGCCTGGGTTTAAACCTGCCACCTCTGGGATATGGGGCTTGTGCCCTACTCCTCTGAGCCACAGGCAACACCCCAGGTTAAGTAGAGTTTTAAACAAATAGAGGGAAGACCTCTTGTAGTGGTTTCTGATCATGAATGGCATTTAATTCAAACTATTCTTTATACCAGGGAGTCATATTTTGGGAGGAAATTTTCTTGGATCCTTCAGATATAGATATAGATATAGATATAGATATAGATAGGTAGGTACAGATATGTACATATGCAACACACACATAGGCACCAAACATTCCTATATGTATATGTTTGCATATAGTTTTATTTGTATACACACATACAAATCATGTTATCTCCTCTTCTGTCTTCCATAAAAGGTGGTATACCATATGTACTATTAACAATTTGGTTTTTCCATTTAATGTTGTATCTTGGGAGTTGCACCAAGTCTATCAGAGATCTTCATTCTTTTTTGAAAACTCTATATTAACAGTTCCCTAGAGTAGGGATGTGTGAATACACTGCATTTAGCATTAATCTTATTTTTAGTATTTTTCTGTGACAAATAACTTCAACAAATAAAAATATGCATATTTTTATGCCCCCAGAAATGAACCTTCAGGGTAAATTCTTACAAGTTGAATGGGTGGATTAATTGTGCGTTGGTATGTAATTTGGTAGGACAGCTGATGATCCTTTTAAAAGCTTAAGGGCCATTTTTTCCTATTTTATAAATTGCCACTTATAGTGTTGCTCATTTAAGAAGTGTACTTCTGATTTTTTTTTCCTTAAGTGGCATGATGTCTTTTTATGCTAAAGACATTATCATACTATCATTGGTAAATGTTTGAAACATTCCCCCAATTTTCATTTTTTATATTACGTAGTCTTCTTCACCTTGCAAAATTATTTTGATGTAGTTGACTTTATTTCATATCTTTTATTGTTTTTTATTTTTTGAGTCACAGTTGAAAATGTATTTTTCGAATCTATAGGTTGCAAAATAATTAACATATGTTTTCTGTAGTATTTATGTGGCTTATGTTATTTATTTTTGTTATTTTTAAAAGCTCTAATCCATTTGAAGTTTGCTTTTCTGTGTTGTGCAAGATATTGGTTCAGTTTTGCCTCTTTCCAAATTGCTATCAGATTGCCTACCCCAGGTTATTAAAAAGTCAGTTTTTCTGTTCCATTACTGAGGGATTCTACTGTATTTTTCAGATAATTCCTCTACTAGGTATACATCCAGAAGACCAAAAATCACACTACAATAAAGATATTTGTATCAGAATGTTCATTGCGACCCAATTCATAATTGCTAGGTCATGGAAGAAGCCCAAGTGCCTATCAACCCACGAATGGATCAATAAATTGTGGTATAAGTATACCATGGAATACTATGCAGCCATAAAGAAAGATGAAGACTTTACCTCCTTCATGTTCACATGGATGGAGCTGGAAAATATTCTTCTTAGCAAAGTATCCCAAGAATGGAAGAAAAAGTATCCAATGTACACACCTCTATTATGAAACTAATTTGTACCTTTTATATGAAAGCTATAACCTAATAACAACCTAAGAATATGGGGAGGGGGCAGGGAGAGGAGAGGGGGATTGGAGGGATCACTTGTGAGGTTTATTTTACAAGGGTACAAGTGAATCTTTCTAAGAGTAGAATGTGAATGTTTTAAAATAATAACTAAGGAAATGACATGAAGGCTATGTTAACCAGTTTGATGGAAGT
>CAUYQV010066886.1:0-37230 GCA_963574575.1 Galagoides demidoff
CAGTGGAGTCGCTCCAGCAACCTCCAACTCCTGGGCTTAGGCGATTCTTCTGCCTCAGCCTCCCAAGTAGCTGGGACTACAGGCGCCCGCCACAACGCCCGGCTATTTTTTGTTGCAGTTTGGCCGGGGCTGGGTTTGAACCTGCCACCCTCGGTATATGGGGCCGGCGCCCTACTCACTGAGCCACAGGCGCCTCCCAGGCCTTGATTGAATTCTAAAGATAGTTGGCCAACAAGACAGCTACATAGATATTTTGGAGGCAGTTGGAAGAATCTGTGTAATGGACATTAGATGCCATTAGAGAATTAGACTTACTTTTCTTAAATGTGTTAATTGTGGTTATAAATGTGTATTTCTAGGAGCTACATGCTGAATATATAGAGATGAACTGTCATGATGTCTGTCACTTGGAAGTAGTTCAGGAAAAAGATACATAAATGAAACAAAAAGGGCAAAAAATTTAGCAAGTGTTGAACTTAGTGGTAGATACATGGGTATTCAGTGTATTTTTCTTAACTGTTCTGTTTGAAATTTTTATAATGAAAAGTTTTGGAGACGTACCATACCTAACTTATCTATTCTCTTACTGTTTCTTGGCATATACAAATACTTTTGCTTGTTGTTACTCTTTGCTCATCAATAAAGAAGCCAAACAATGCTTTTTTAAAAAGCATTCAGCTGTCTTGGGTTTTAGTCATATTAATAATACATTTCAGAATGTATGCAAAGGCAGGGTACACTGTTAACATAACCTTGTGTTAAGAATTAGCTGCAACCGCTAGTTTTCATTACACCCTGACAGTAAAAATAGTCAGTCTGTATAATGAAATTACCCTTCTTTTCTACTTCTGACGTGTTTCCAAAGGGTACCTAAAGAGGTATCCTGGCATAGCCCGTGTGGTAGGATCCAGAAACTATTTGCATAACAGGGTGGCAGCTTTTGTGCCTTGATTCTTTCTATCTTGTTTAACTTGTATTTCTTTGTAGCAGGTTGGTGGGCTGCTCTCTGCTCCTTCCTTGGTGAAGAACTTTGATGTGGCCCAGTTTTCCTTTCCTTACCTGGAATTGTTTGGGTTGGGCATATGACTAAGCATGGGTTACTAGGATGTATAGAGAAGTATTTTGGGTGACTTTCAGGAAAGGTTTCAGCATTGATAAAGAGGCATGAGCAGGATGGCTTTGGACTTCTGAATATGACCATGGGTTGCATCTCATGGTTCAGATGGAAGAGCTTGGCCAGTGATAGTACATAGTACTGAATTTATAGGTGCAGAAGTGGCTCTGTATTGGGAACATGAGGTTGTTATTTTCCTTATTGTTGGAGTTGAGATTTTTGTTACTTGGCGCATACTGCATTTCCTTGAAAGCAATTTGGAGACAAGATATTTCTTTTGAGAAAATGATTCAGCAGCTGCTGTATGCTCTGTAAATTTCCATGTAATGAGTAAATAGATACAGGGGTCTTCAAACTTTTTAAACAGGGGGCCAGTTCACTGTTCCTTAGACTGTTGGAGGGCTGGACTGTGGGCCCAGGATAAGTCAGCTGCTAAGCAGGACAGGCAGCGGCAGCAAGAACACGCTGTGGGCCGGATAAATGTCCTAGGTGGGCCACATGTGGCCCGCAGGCCGTAGTTTGAGGACACCTGAATCATCTTTATACAAAATACCTACTTAAAAAATTAAGTGATTTTTCTTTTCATTGACATTTTCCCATGTTTTCTTGCTAAGATGAGAGGATCTAGGGCAGTGCTGTAGCTCAGTGGGTAGGGTGCCAGTCACATACACCGAGGCTGGCGGGTTCGAATCCAGCCCAGGCCAGCTAAAACAATGACAACCACCACCACCACAACAACAAAATAGCAGGGTGTTGTCGGGGTGCCTGTAGTCCCAGCTACTTGGGAGGCTGAGGCAAGAGAATTGCTTAACCCCAAGAGCTTGAGGTTGCTGTGAGCTGTGATGCCATGGTACTCTACCCAGGGCAATAGCTTGAGACTCTGTCTAAAAAACAGAAAGAAAAAGAAAGATGAGAGGATCTAATTATTTTTTCAGTGAATCAGTAATTATCCTGAGACCTTTTATCTAATTCATCTTTTTCTCCCTGATTTGAAATACTTTTATCATATACTTTATTTGTGGTGGCTTTGTCTTTTGTCTGCTCAGTGCTCTTCCCATATCCTTCTAAAAAGGGAAGCTATGACTCCAGAGCTGGAGTCCTTGGGAAACCAGGCATCTCACCTATCCTTTTGGCCCAGCTGGAATTTCCCAAGGAAGGGATTTGTTTTAAGAGAGGCCAATGAGAATTTTTATTCAAATTTTGTAATGGGAGATCATTATAGACCATTTTTGGTTTTTACCCTGGAGTTGCCAGCAGCTTGGTTTATACTGGGTTTTGACTCACTTGCAGTCTTAGTCCTGACACATAGCTTGTGAGTATAGTCTTGCATTGCTTAACAAACAGGGATGTGTTCTGAGAAATCTGTTCAGGTGATTTTGTCATTGTTTGAATAATCATGGAGTATACTTACACAAACCTAGATGGCATAGCTTACTACACACCTAAACTGTGTAGTGTGGCCTATTCCTTCTAGGCTATAAACCTGTATGGCAGGATGCTGTATTGAATACTATAGGCAATTGGGACACAATGGTAAGTATTTGTTCATTTAAACTTATCAAAACTTAGGAAAGATACAGTAAAAATGGTAGAATCTTATGACTATGGAAGGTATGAGGTGGAGGATTACTTGAGACTGGGAGTTTGAGACCATCATAGCAAGATTCCATCTTTAAAAAAAACAAAAATAAAATTATGGGAATACCATTGTGTATGTGGTCTGTCATTGACTGAAATATCATCATGCAGCTTATGACAATAGTCCAGTTCTTTCCAAATTTTAACTACTTCTGTGGGGAAAAAAAAGCCGGTAAAAGCCTTTAGAAAAGACTTTCTTCTGTGAAGCAGGTGGAGAAAAAAGCAGAAAAAGGCCTTTAGACGAGGGAAAGAGAAAAGATAGAACTAGGAGATAAGAACCTTTAGTAAATAAGCCTTTAGCCTCAGGGGTGAGAAAAGCCTTCGGTAAAACAGCAAAGAGAAAAGTTTTGGGAATAGGTTACAAGAGTTGATTAGGGAAGAGAACTTATTTTATTTTATTTTTTTGCAGTTTTTGGCCGGGGCTGGGCTTGAACCCACCACCTCCGGCATATGGAGCTGGCATCCTAGTCCGGGAAGAGAACTTCTAACGGCCTTCCCGTGTATCTTTGGGCAATGTCAGCAGGAAGTAGCTTTTGAGAGATTGACAACCAAATCCCTTTTTGGCAGTTAAGAGCTCTGTTTAAAAAGAAAAGAAGTGAGGTAAATTAACGAGGCTGGTGAAGAAATAGAGGAAGTGAGGTTTTTGTAAAACTAAGACTCCAGAGTAGAAAGAAACAGCTAAAGAGTTCCTGTCCCTTTAAGGCAAAGGTTCTAGGAATTGAAAAGGAAAGATTGTAAAATGTAGAAGGCCGAAAGAAAGTCAGTAGAGAAAAATCATGGAAAATAAGATACAGCAGTTGAAATATCAAATGGAACAGCTTAAAGATGAGATTAAGATCATGGCAGTTGATAGAAAACAGTTGAGAGATCAGATGAATAATCTTATAGTAGAAGCAAGTAAATGCTATATTGACATAACAACTCAAATCGGGCAGCTGGAGGATCAGAGGGTAAATCCCCCAGTTAACATCAAATGCCATAAATGTGGGAAGCTAGGCCATAAGAGAAAAGAGTGTTTAAAGGGGAAAAGAACGCTGAATGTTAAAGAAAAGGAACAAAGAGCATGTAAACCTCCAGGTGTATGTCCCAAGTCTAAAAAAGCTTTCATTGGACAAACGAATGCCGTTCTCAATTTGACAAAGATGGAACACCTTTATTGTAGGGAAATTATCAGTTGGGCCAGAATCAGGACCCACTGGTAAATGGAAGAAAAGATAGTTTAATATTTTCATTGCAAACTATTCTCGAAAAAACAGTATAATTCAATTCTATGCCATGGGAGCATTCTGCCAGCTTGGTTAGACCTGTGGTGCCTCAGCATAAAACTGGAGAAATTAAACCAGACCAATGGATGATGATGGAGAATAATTAGATTAAATATGTTTGTGGAATATTAGGTTATCCTGCATGGTGAAGGGGTAACTGACATCTCATCAGGGTCTGTGTACTATAACTGGGTCCAGCTAAAGAGCCTGGACACGGCCCAACGGGGAAAGGGACACTCTGAAACAAGTGAAGCCTTCGGAAGATTATGAGGTGAGAACAAAGGGAGGGAAGAGTAACAAAGTTAAACCACCTTTGTGCTAGGGAGCTCCATTTGAAAAGAGAGTCTGGAATCAATTAGCAAAAATTCCACTGGAAAAATAGCTGGAAAGCAGGAAAAACTCTGCTATCGAGGAATTGTGAAGGGTGGTACCACTGAGGACCATGAGTAACAGAGCCTCTGAGAGGAACTGTTAAGGGTGGAACCATCAGTCCATGAGTAATAGTCTTTTGAGATCTGTGAAGGGTGAATTTAGGACCATGAGTAGCAAAACCTTTGGAATAACAGAGAAAAATCCTTGCTTGCAAAGATTGCAAGGCAAGTGTAATCTTTTGTTTGTCCATTAAGTAAATATCAAAGGAAAGTTCCTACAGTTAAAGAAATGGTAAATTCTCTCAGCAAAGATTTTCTCAGTTTGTTTTCTCAGTTTAAAAAGACCTGTAAGGGAATTAACATTACAATCAGAGTTTTTCCCTAGCAGGAGCTAAGACTTTACATCTGTGTAGGGCTTCCTCATTTAAAGAGCCCATACCTGAAATTCGGAACTTTGACAATTACCATAATTTGCCTAGCAAGAAAAGGACTAGATAACAGGAAGAACTGCCCTTACCACATTAAAAATTATTTTGTTTGTATATAAAAAGGAGAGGAAAGGTAGCAGCCCATATAGCTTAGTAGTCCTAAGTATATGCTCATTAGATAAAAAGGAGAGGAAAGGTAGCAGCCCATATAGCTTAGTAGTCCTAAGTATATGCTCATTAGATTTCTTTTCACTCTGTCAGAGTGGAAGCCTGGTTATGTATGACAACAGAGTTGAGGTTTTGCCCATATTACAGAAAATCAAGAGAAGCAATGGTTACCAGCCCACTGGATTAAGCCTCGACATGAGAAGGAAACCTTGCCAGCACGTTAACAAATTTGTTTTCACTAACTTTTCTTTTTTCACAGGACCTTAACCTAGGTAATTTCATAATATAGAGAAACCTTGGATCAATCTCCTCTGTGGGAACTCTAGCTGCCTCTCCCATATCACATCCATCATCAGCAGGAAGCAGTTAAGAGTGGTCAGTGCCCTTTTTCCCTAAGAGGAGTTGGAACTTCTATGCAGAGTGGGAAGATTGATACAGGATTTCATTATTTTGGGCTGAATACTAAGCCCCAAGTAAGCTTAGGATGCATCTTCTAAAGGTTGGAAGGTTATGACAACAAAGACCTCAAAACAGCAGGCTTTAAGGTAAAGGTTATTCCAGAATCAGCCAAGGTAAGTAAAAATCAGATTTCAGTTGATCTTTACTTAAAGTTATACTACTCTTTGGAAAGGGTCTGAGTTTGGTACAGCCCTTTCCCCACCTAATATAACTGCGGTTGGTGGTTAATACTTCCCATGAAGGCTCGGTGCCTGCGGCTCAAGTGGCTAAGGCGCCAGCCACATACACCTAAGGTGGCGGGTTTGAATCCAGCCCGGGCCTGCCAAAACGACGACAGCTGCAACCAAAAAATAGCCAGATGTTGTGGTGGGCGCCTGTGGTCCCAGCTACTTGGGAGGCTGAGGCAGGAGACTCGCTTGAGCCCAAGAGTTGGAGGTTGCTGTGAGCCGTGAGGCCATGGCACTCTACCCAGGGGGATAGCTTGAGGCTCTGTCTCAAAAAAAAAAAAAAATACTTCCCATGAAGATGTCATGAGCCCTATGGGTCAGCCCATAGCATATAGTTAGGTGGTGATTAACACAAAGGGGACATGTTTTCCCCTATGCCTAATTTGGCTAAATTAGTTTCCTTTATAACCAGATTAGCTCCATTGGTGTGTTTTTGTTATACTTTTGTTTCTTTTATTTAGCAGGAAGGAAAGCTCCTCAGTGAGAACAGCTGAAATAACCAACAACAGATTTTCTCCCTTGCCTATCCAGAAATGTCTTTAATATACTAGGGGGGGAAATGTAGAGGATGCCAAGAGTCAGATGACCTCTGAGCAAGATGATCTGCAGCTGAGGGGTGGACCCTCAGGCCATTCATTCACATGTGCTCCTTGTGAGAAAGAGCCCAAGCCTTCAGCATGTAGTCATTTGTTAATTACTCTCCTCACCTAGTTGTACAGTATCAATAAAAGGCTAGTGTGGAGGTTGCTCAGGGCTGCCCAGCTAAGAAGGGTTAGGCTGCCTCCTATAAGCTTGTACTTCTAATTCGTGTCATGCCTGGTTCCATCCTGCTGTGATTGAGACCAGGGCCACAGGGGCCCAAGGGTTGCAACAACATCCATATGTGAATGATCACTGGGGTCAGTAGTCACATCTTTGCACTGTATGTGGTGTGAGCTTTCATATGCCTATCATGAGAGAGGACACTTTTCAAGACAAGTTATGAGTAAAGACATTGTGAAGTAGTATTTACAGATGTGCAAGTGCTTATCCCGCTAATCAAAAGCAGGGAGTCAACACATCTTTTTATCACTGTATTTGCCAAGTCCCCTTTTCTCCAGTCTTCCTCCTAATTATCTAATGTACTTGTTCCTTTGCTCTCTAACTATGGCAACCTCATCTCTCCTCTGGACTTTCTTACTTAGCACCCTCTTCCCCAAGGTATTATGCCCCATCTTGGGCCCCATGTACTCTCCCTAGAGCAGCCATACTGTTTTCTTTCCTTGCTTCTCCCTCCCTTTCTTTCTTTTCTCTTTCCTTTCCTCCCTCCCTCCCTTCTTTCTTCTTTCCTTCTCTTTTACTTTGAGGTTAACAAGATAATGGTAAGGGATACATATACATAGTAAAATGGTTGCTATGGTGAAGTAGATTAACATATATATCATCTTACCTAGTTATATTTATGGTGGTAAGAATAGTTAAAATCTACCTATGTAATGAAAAATCCCTATACAATGTAATTAACTACAATCCTCCTGGTATACATTCGATCTCTAGACTTATCTTAAATATCTGCTACTTTGTATCCTTTGACCTACATCTCCATATTTCCTTCCCTGAACACCTACCCCTATGCCAGTGGTAACCACTGTTTTAGTGTCTATTTCTGAATATTTGACCTTTCTTATTTTTAGATTTCACATATAAATGAGATTATATAGTATTTTTCTTCCCGTGTGTGGTTTATTTCTCTTTGTATAATGTAATCCCCCAGGTCTACTCATGTTGTGGCAAATGGTAGGATCTACCTTTTAAGGTTGAGTAGTATTACATTATATATATATATATATACTTCATTTTCTTTATATCCATTTGTCCATCCCTGGACACTTAGGTTGTTTTTATATAGCCTTATGAGGTAGTGCTTTCATCTCCTTTTGATAATGCCCAGAAGAGGGAATCCTGAATCATATGGTAGTTTTATTTTTAATTTCTTTAGGAACCTCCATACCATTTTCCCTAATGGCTATATCAACAGCGTACAAGGGTCCCCTTTACAGTCTTGCCAACATTTATCTCTGGGATTTATAAAAAGAATTGCCCTCCTAATGGTTGTCAGGTGATATCTCATTATTATTTTATTAATATATTTACCTTAAGATTAGTGATGCAAAGCACCTTTTCATGTATTTGTTGGCCGTTTTTATGTCTTCTTCTGAGAAATATCTGTTCAGTTTTTTGCCAATTGTAAATTGAATGATTTGTTTTTTGGTACTGAGTTCTAAGTGTTGTTTTTAAGTTTTGGATATTAGCCCCTTATCAAGTATGTGGTTTGCAAATATTTTTCCCAGTCTGTAAGTTGTCTTTCCATTTTATATTTTCTTTGCTATGTTGTTTTTTAGTTTGATGTCTCATTTATTTATTTTTGCTTTTATAGCCTGTGTTTTTGGTGTGATAGCCAGACAATCATCCCTAAGGCCAATGTGAAGGAGATTCCCCCTATGCTCTCTTCTAAGAGTTTTATGATTTCAGCTCTTACACTTAGGTTTTTATCTATTTTGAATTAATTTATGTGAGTGGTATAACATAAATGTTAAGTTTCATTCTTTTGCACATGGAAATCCAGTTTAATAAAGAGACTATCCTTTATCAGTTATGTGCTCTTGGTGCCTTTTTTGAAAGTTATTTGACTGTATGTTTGGATTTATTGCTAGACTCTATTCTGTTTTGTCTGTCTGTTTCTGTTTTTATGGCAACATCATACTATTTTGATCACTATAGCTTTGTAATGTTAGGAAGTGTGATGATTCCAACTTTGGTTTTCTTTTTTAGTATTGCTATGCTATACAGAAGTTTTTTTGTTCCATATTAATTTTAGAATTTTTTTTTCTAATTCTGTAAAGAAAACTGTTGGAATTTTGATAAAGATTGTGCTAAATCTGTATATTGCTTTGGGTAAGATGAACCTTTTAACAATATTCTTTCATTCCATGATCACAGGATCTCTCCATTTATTTGTCTTTTGTAATTTCTTTCATCAATGTCTTATAGTTTTCCACGTAAAAATCTTTTACCAGCTTGGTTAAATTTATCCTAAGTATTTTAATTTTCTGGGTGCTATAACAAATGAGATTGTTTTATTAATTTCATTTTCAATTGTAATTTCTTGCCTTCAGGATGCTGCAGCAGATACTTGTGCCTTCAAATACTTTGGGCACATGCCACTTTGGAAAGTCCCAGGCCAGTAACTGTTCTATATCTAGCAAAGCTGCTGTGCTCCTTTATTACCGAACCTTTTTCTCATGTAAGTTTTTCACTGGATTCTAAAATTCAGAAGATTCTGTCAGCTTTTATTGGCTCATTAGTTATTCCTTTTGGAATAAAGCCCTAGATTTCCCTACTTGGCTTTTGGTGACATCTCATTCCATCAACCATTCTTTGTTTACTAGTACAAAGAGATGTTCTATGTGCTTGTATTTTCCTGCTAAGTCTTGGAATAAGGTGTTTCTGCAAAAAGTTCCATTTAATGGGTAATAATATTTAGAAACCAAGATCTGGGACTGGGCGCAGTGGCTCACACCTGTAATCCCAGCACCTGGGAGGCCAAGGCAGGGCCTGAGCTCACAGGTTTGAGACCAGCCTGAGTTAGAGCGAGGCCCCATCTCTAAAAATAACCTGGTGTTATGACTACACGTGTAGTCCCAGCTACTTGGGAGGCTGAGGCAGGAGAATCTGCTTAAGCCCAAGAGTATGAAGTTGCTGTCATCTATGATGCCATGGCACTCTAATGAGGGTGACAAAGTCAGACTGTCTCAAAACAAACAAACAACCCCCCCCCCCCAGCAACCAAGATCTAGGTACACATTTCTTTAAAAACAAAAATACTATATATTTTATTAGGAATTTTTAAGTATTTTTAACCATGCTAATACTTTTACTAGGATTGTTACTGATTCTATTAATACTCTTGCTACAATGACTGAGTGTGCAGCCCCTGACAGCAATTTCTTTCTAATATCTCCTATTTTTATTTAGTCATTTGGTGTATCCCTAGGTTTAGAGGAATGCAAAGCATACACTGCATTTTAGAAGAAATGACCATAGTTCAGTTTTTGTTGGCTAATTCTGTATCAGTATTGAATTAGCTGCCAAATAAAGTGGCTTAACCATGATACAAGATTGCCTTCTCATGTACAATTCCTAACACATACTGCAGGGAGATGGGAGACCCTTGTTCCTTGATGTTATTAAGAGGCAATGGTTCCCTCTTACTTTCCTACCTCTAAAGCAGGGGTTGGAAAACTATGGTTCACATGACAAATTCAACCCACTGCCCATTTTGTATAGCCTGCAACCTAAGAATGATTTTTACATGTTTAAATAGCTTTTGAAATAAAGTATCAATAATTACGGCCTGTGAAAATCATGAAATTTAAATTGCAGTGTTCATCTATACAATGTTATTGTGACACACACATCCTCACTCATGTATGCATTGTAACTATTTTATGCTAAAATAGCAGAGTTGAGTAGCATAAAACAGAGGCTGGATGGCCTGAAGCCTCCAGTATTTATCTGGCCCTTTTCAGAAAAAGTTTGTTAACCCCTCCCCTCCCACGGTGAGCGCCTATAATCCCAGTGGCTCCCAGAGGCTGAGGTTGCAGTAAGCTATGATGCCATTATATTCTGCTCAGGACATAGGGTGGGACTCTGTCACCACCACCACAACGACAACAACGGGACTTCACTGAGCAAATGCAAGCAGTATAACCTGGCTCACTGTACCCTCAATGATTCCCCAACAAAATTAAAAAAAAAAAAAAAGCAGCTGACATGTCACTTCTTCTTATTTTCCACAGTCCAAAATTTAGTTACCTGGCCACACCTTTCCAAGAGGAAAGTGGCGAAAGGAAATCTCCAGTTAGGTGCCCAACTGAGATTTAAGGAAGGGGCAATTTTATAAAACTAAGAAGTGAGAACATTGTATTAATAGTACAATTATCAGTCTAGTGCACTGAGTTCTATAATGTGAGGCAGGTGAGGCATTCTTTCAACCAAGGATGTGCCTGACAGTTTGAGCGGTTGCAACCATTTCACTGAAAGTGGCCTGGGAGTGAAGCTGCTAAAAAAGGCACAGACACCACTTAAGAACTTCAGCCATGCAACTCTAGCTAAAACTGAACAGAATATGATATTCTGAAGCTTTTTAATTTCTCTGGGCCTTTAATTTTTGTGTTTTAAAAAAATGTCCTGGAAACTGTAGTTAGTTATATTATACTAATAAGATTCCACATATATTTATTAACATTGGTTTTTGCAGGGATCCTGCCATGGTTTGAATGTCTCCTCCAAAATTCATGTTGAAACTTAATCCCCAATGTAACTGGGAGGTGGGGCCTTTGAGAGGTGATTGGGTCATGAGTAGGGTGACCAGACATCCCGCTTTTGAACAATTTGTCCCGCGTCCTGCAGTGTTTTAAAAAAGTCCCAATTTTTGGAAAGAATGCACCAACGGGCAGAAGAACAGTAAGGGAATATATGTTTTTTGGCTGCCATGTGGCTATTTTGCCAGAATATGAGTTTTATATTATTTTTGTTAATTTTATAATGTTAAACTGTAATAGTAACAAATAATTGTTGAGAAGTGTATCGAGAACTGCTTATCAAAATTTGCATTGTTGTCAGGCCCTGCCCTGCCCCGCCCCACCCACCGGCCATGTGGTCCCGCTTTACAAATGTTAAAATCTGGTCACCCTAGTCATGAGGGCTTTGTTATGTTACCATGAGTGGCCTGTTATAAAAGGCAGGTTGGCTTTCTTTAGTGAGCCTCCCTGCCCTGTGATGTCATGTGTACCTTGGAACTCTGCAGAGTCCCCAACAGTGAGAAGTTCCTAACCAGACACAGCTCCTAGACCTTGGACTTCCCAGCCTCTTAAAAATGTTTCTTTTCTTTATAAGTTACCCACTCAGGTATTCAGTCACAGCAACAGAAGCAAGCTAAGACAGACCTCATTCTTATTTTACCTGACTTCCCCTTCTTCTTACTAAACCCCACTCCTATTCCCTTCTCCACAGGCATCACACTTAATTTATGGCATTAAATTAAATAGCATTGTAACCTATATAGAAGTACCTGTGTGTATGTGCATGAAACTATAATTGACACAACCATTTAGTGACATTAGGTCTTATGCCATCCATTTTTTCCATTCATATTAAAAATATTTTACCAAATGTGCTACTTGCTAATCCAGTCTTTTACTTCTGAGCCTTTTACTTCTACTTAAGCCTTCTCTGCAGGCTTAAGGTTGTAGGTGGCCTTCCAAATCCTTGAATGTGGCCCCTTGACAAAAATCTAAACTTCGCTGAATGAATTCTGTAAAATTTGGATTCAGTCAAAAGGTTGCACTCAAGGATTCAGAAGGCCACATAGAATAAGACCGAGTAGAATATATGAGGACATCCAGCAGAGTATTGAGGAAAGGCTCACTCTAAATAAAGGCTATGATAGTCTGTACTTGAAATCCTTAGTAATTAGGCAATTTAGACACATGTACAAACAATTGATGTACAAACAATTCATAAGAGAAAAAAAATATAAGCCAGTTAAATTTTTCAAATGTTTTACTTAAAATACATATTGTATTATTAAGCTATAATTACAAACCAGTGTGGAAAACCTTTGTGGCTACCATTTCAACAAATATACTATGAATATGTAGTTCCTACACAAACGTATACAACTTACCAGACTTTTAATTCCTGTTATGTACCATGCTCACAACATCTAGATGAATATGGAGAAAAAGTGCTGAGCAACTAAAATGGGAGCAATGTATGATTTTAATAAATAAAAAATATGGCATTTCAGTTCAGTGGTAAAGGGGTAAATAATTCAAACAATACAGGCCATCAGACTAATCATTTTAAAGTGAACAAAATTAGACCCTTTCTTCACACCATATATTGTTAACTAACATTGTGGTAATGATCCATGAATAATATAAATTGAATTACCCCAAATAAAATTTATTCCAAGTATTCAGAAAAAGGAGGTATACCTGCAGGACATTGTTTCAGGTTCCAAAGATTAATTTTGGAGGTCAAGGATATGATAGTTAAAGGAAGCATACACATTTGTTTCAAGTTGATTTCTAATGTTCAAACTATTTACGTCAAAATTTACATAAAATAAGATAAATCTCTGTATTAATACCTTAAAATGACTTACCTAAAGTCCACTTCTGAATTATCTATCTCCTACAAAAGTATAATTCTGTATCAGTTAGATAAGAATGTCTTCAATTATTAGTAACACAGCATCCTAAATCAATTGGCTTAAAAATAAGGTTAATCTCTCATAAAACAGTCCATAAGTGGAGTGGCTACAAGGCTGGTTGTTTTAGTGGCTCAATGTCATCATCCAGGTCCCAAGATCTTTCAGTCTTTCTGCTCAGGCCACGATTAAACTATGATCCATTGCAAAAGACAGTTACCATGCACCACATCCAAACAAAAGTACTGTTCACCAAGATTCCACTTCACTTCGCTTGATTCCTTGAACCTGTGAGGAAACCTTTTCCAGAAATAACCTGTCATACATCTCCTTTGTTTATGTTTAAAATTGGATCCTATGACCACTTTAAAACAACTGCTGGCAAAGAGAAGGGGATTGTTACTGACTGAAATTAATCAGGATCCATTTCTCCCATCCTCTGAGGAGAAATGGATACCCAAACTCTGCCAGCAAAGAGAAGAAGGGAGTAATTAGTGGAGTCACTCAGCAATATCTGCCACAAACCCTTATTAATGTGTTCTTAATTCATTCAACAATGGGAAAGAGCAGAGCACAAGGCTTAAAAACACTATCAAATAAATTTAAATCCTACATTACGCTGCATTTGTGTTCTATACATTTATTATGGAAACATCCATATGAAAAAAGTAGACAAAGAACAACAGATTAAAATGGGGATATCGTAAGTACATTTTAAAAGTGTATAGAGTGAATGAGGTTTCTCACTCCTATAGACTTTTGGCATTAACAATATAAAATTACCTCAGCAAGGTTATCTATTTTTTATATAGATAAAAAAGATAGTCTATATTTTTTGCTGACTCAGACACAAATGAAACAGTTTATTGATTCTTTACGGATGATAATTAACAATGATCAAATGCACTTGTAAGTGCCAGGGAAGAGTGCAAGAAAAATATCTAGAAAATATTATTTCAATGACAATGTATATTAGGATATTAACATGATGCTACTATTTAGAATAGATAATCTTATTATATGTATTGCAATTACTCAAATGAGGATGTAATGCTTTTTGAAACAGATTCAAACTGATCATACAAATTCTGTAATATAACATACTAAAAACCAAAAACACCTCCCCAAAACATAAGTCTTACGTTTTTTTGAAACTGTTTATATATGAGTTTAATGTTACTGACTTGATTCGCTATCCCGATGATTTTACAGCTTCTGTTTACAAAAGGAATAAGTTTATTCACAACAATTATCTTAAAGTTCTGGGAGTCTTTTGTAACAAGAAGTCTGCTATGGTCTCAGACACGTATCTTTCAGTATTAATAATTTCTGAAGAATTATGTTTCCCATATTCTTTAAATATATTCCCTGATATGTAAAGTTTTAATCCATGGTGAAATGTATATACATTCTAAATATTTATAAATTTTTACTCTGGTATTATCTGGTATCTAATGAGTCATGTGGTCTCATAACAGTTATGGTTTCTACTCTGTGTATTTTCAGGTTATATAACTAACACACACAGGCCTATCCACATTCACTTGTGTGAGCTCTTTCATGTACAATGTGTCTGATTTCAGGTAGGAGTTTTGTAATTCATTAGATTGAAAGGGTTCTCTGACATAAAATGAGGTTTGACTTCAGAGAAGCCTTCCCACATCTATTATGTTCACATTCCCTCTTCTGTGAATTCTCTGATGGCTGTTGAATGCTGATTTGTGGTAGAATTTTTTCCCACATTCAGTACATTCATAGGGTTTCTCTCCTGAATGAGTTCTGTAGTGTACAGTGAGATATGACATCCGAGAAAAGGCTTTTCCACATTCATTACATTCAAAGGGTTTCTCTCCTGAATGAATTCGATGATGTATAGTGAGATAAGACATTTGAGAGAAGCATTTACCACATTCATAACATTCATAGGCTTTCTCTCCTGTGTGTGTTCTCTGATGTCTATTAAGAGCTGAATTCTGGCAGAAAGTTTTCCCACATTCACTACATTCATAGGGTTTCTCTCCTGAATGAATTCTATGATGTATAGTGAGGTAGGACATCTGAGAGAAGAATTTTCCACATATATAACATTCATAAGGCTTCTCTCCTTTATGTATTCTCCGATGTCTGCAAAGGGCCGAGTTCTGGTAGAAGGTTTTTCCACATTCACTACATTCATAGGGTTTCACTCCTGAATGAGTTCTATGATGTATAGTGAGGTATGACAACTGGGAGAATAATTTTCCACATTCGTTACATTCATAAGGTTTCTCTCCTGTGTGTACTCTCTGATGTCTCATGAGGGCTGAATTCAGGTAGAAGGTTTTCCCACATTCATTACATTCATAGGGTTTCTCTCCTGAATGAGTTCTATAATGTACAGTGAGATATGATAACCGAGAGAAGAATTTACCACATTCATTACATTCATAGGGTTTCTCTCCTGTGTGTGTCCTCAGGTGGGTAGTAAGAGTAGACTTGCGGCAGAAGCATTTCCCACATTCACTACACTTATACAGTTTTACACCCGTGTGAATTTTCTGATGGTCATTAAGTGCTGACTTCTGGGAGAAGGTCTTCCCACAGTCATGACAAACATAGGGTCTCTCTCCTGAATGTGTTCTCTGATGTTGTGTGAGGTGTGTCTTCTGGCAAAAGGATTTTCCACAATAGCTACATTCATAGGGCTTCTCTCCTGAGTGAGTTCTCTGATGTTGAATGAGGTGTAACTTCTGATAAAAGTTTTTTCCACATTCATTACATTCATAGGGCTTCTCCCCTGTGTGTGTTCTCTGATGTACAGTGAGGGTTCCCTTCTGGCAAAAGGATTTCCCACATTGATTACATTCATAAGGTTTCTCTCCTGTGTGAGTCCTCTGATGTATAATAAATTTTGACTTTTTGCAGAAGGATTTCCCACATTGAGTACATTCATAGGGCTTCATTTCCATATGAGATCTCTGATGTACACTGAGGTCTGACATTTGGAGAAAGGCAATTTCAGATTCATTCCACTTATAGGGCTTCTCTTCCATGTGATTAACAAAAATTGGGTTCTCCTGGAAGGCTTTCTGGCATTCAATATATTCAAACGGTTTCTCCAGAATATGAATTTTCTGATAAATACTTTCTTCATTTAGAGTATAAGTTTCTCCATTTTGATTAAACTCATAGGATTTTTCTCCTGCATGAGTTTTCTCCAGCTTAATATGGAGGAGTGACTTCCCACATCCACTACATTCATCAGTTTTCATTCTTGCATAGCTTCCATCACTACTAATATATTCTGAAATAGATGTTAAACTCTTTTCACAAGAGTCACATAAGCAATTTTTATAGGCTGTTTTTCTTAAAGGAATAGAGTTCATTTCTACATTAAAAATTTTACCAGGAACATTACCTCTCTCATTAATCAGGGCTTCATTGATGAACATAGCTTGCCTTGAATGTTTATCTTCATCTTCTTGGGCCTTCTCTATAGAGTCATCAGTTTGCCAGGCTTCACCTAAGAAAAGACAAAATTAACCAACTTTTGTATATTTTCCTATGTAAGATATGGAATGAGACTTATGAGACGTGTGTACAAGCATTTTGTTGGGGGAAGATGCTAGCTTTACAGACAGATGAAAATAATTCCAAGTGTACTTTTCCATCTTTTGGTTTAGATACACAAACACCCCTATCTCTAGGTATGGGGGAAGGAGGAAATGGCAAAAACACAAGCACCTGTGATCTCACTACTTTCTATTTTATTCAAATGTGGGTACAGAAGATAAAATATAAACACAAAGCAATGATTGGTAGACAAAGTCAGATGAACAGATGACAAGACAGATATTAACAGAGTGAAGAGCAGTGCTGTTGGATGAGGAAGATCATTAGATACACACAAGTAGGATTTTGTTTTGGAGGAGATACATCAATACTTTACACCAATATCATTTCATATCAAGTTAAGGGAGACATATTATCATCTAAGTCAATTATCACCATACACCAAGATTTTTATGGTAGCACTTTCATCAGTTTATATATTGCCTGTTGTTCCCCCTTCTAAACAGTAGAATAAACTTATACCTACATTCCGTCATGCTAAAGGAAGAGCCCTAAACCAAGACTTTAACCCTGTAATTCTGTTTCATTTGAAAGAGGAGTCCGGGAATAAATAAATATATATATATATCCAACAGGAAATATAAAATAGTCCACAGGCCATTTCATTTTTTTGAGTTTTACATTTCTTAAATATTTTAATGAAGCTATGATTTAATACAAAACTCATTCTGACCATGAAATCCTGTTTGTTCCTACTTGAAAAATATAGCATGAACTCTGGTGAGGTTATTGTAAGTAAATTACTTAATAGTTCTTTGTAGTCAGTATCCTCCATCTGTCAAATGAAGATGATGGCACTCATGTCATAAAGCTGTTAGGGGATCATAGGAAATAATAAACATAAAGTGCTTAGAACTGCATTGACACAAAACACAGGTTTGGTAAGTTTAGCAATTATTTTTCCAATTTTTAATCTCCTCAAAATTACCTTAAGCCAGTCCTGTCCCTGACATATTATTGTCACTTAACTCTGAATGTGAGAGCCTCCTCACTCCTAAGTATAGTGTACAAACCTTAAGAATCAGATCCCCTCAACCTGCTCCTAAAATAGTTTTATTTTTAAAATATTAAAAATACTAAAATACTTTTATTTTTAGTTATCCTAGAAACTTTTGGGTAAAACTATCACATTTGCTATGTATCATCCATATTAAGTGAAACTATGTCAACTCATCCTCTAAAACCTTCAGCTTTCCTCAATCCACTACCCAATTATTAACAGATAAGATAGAAAAAAGAATCTAACATGCAATATTTTTTACCACCTGGACTTACAGTGTGATTCCTAGCTAGGATGACAGTCATCTACCAAAAATATTCTGTTCCAGGGAAACCAAGCTATTTGTTGGACAAGGAAGGTCATAAGAGATATCTAATTAGGGCTTTGTTTTGGCAGAAATGAATGGGTCAACATTTTATACCATATCACATCCTATTAAGGTGGGAGAGACAGGTCACAATCTAAGGCACCATCACTTTATGCTAAGATTTCTGTGGTGCCCAACTGACACCCAGCACATTTCACCTACAAGTCTCTGCTCTTATTGTTTCACTAGGTTTGCTTGACTTCTTGCCTTTGTCTACTTGAAATCTATTTTTAAAGTGAGTTTCTATGCTTTAAACAAAATACTTCTCAAATTATTTCTCATCTCAATTAGCTCCACTTCCTCTTGAAGTTGAAAATAACTACTACCCATACAATCATTTGAGCACAAAGTAACTCACCCTTGCATTGGAATGAGGGCACTACACATAAAATACTGAGTTTTAAATTACTTCATTCAGCTCTGTTCTCTTTTCTTTTCTTTTTTTTTTTGAGACAGAGCCTCAAGCTTTCCCCCTGGGTAGAGTGCCATGGCATCACAGCTCACAGCAACTTCCAACTCCTGCGCTTAAGCGAGTCTACTGCCTCAGCCTCCCAAGTAGCTGGGACCACAGGCGCCCGCCACAGCACCTGGCTATTTTTTGGTTGCAGCCATCATTGTTGTTTGGCAGGCCCGGGCTGAATTTGAACCCGCCACCTTAGGTGTATGTTGCTGGCGCCTTAGCCACTTGAGCCACAGGCGCGGAGCCATCTGTTCTCTTTTCTTAACCAAAACCTATTTCTTAGGGAGTATTTCCTTTGAACCCCTGAACAGAAATCAGCAAACTTATTCTTAATCTGCATTATATGGTATTTGTGTAGTGCTTGCAAAAAACATGGGGATGTAACCCACATATGAATATTTAGATAAATGCCTATAAATTATTTCTGAATGAATGGACAAGGAAGTCTGTTCACCTACCTCTCAGGATAATCAAGGAAATATCTACTTACATTACATACTACACTGAGGGAGGAAAACATGCCCTTTTTTTATTCCAAGAGAGTAAAAGGTTCAAGCAAATATATATAGCATCAAAAAACAGATTACTTAATCAGATTAACTTATCTGTGGTGTCACTGCTAGGTGGAACTGAAGTTGAGAGATAGAAGAGACTGGAGTAATAAGAGTTAAGAAGGAAAAAGGGGGTAAAAATCTGGTCTTAGACTTAAAGGGCATGTTATCTGGGGAAGAAAAGCACACCCTAAAGTAATGTAAAGCTGAAGAAACAATAATCTTATTAAGAGAAAAACGTTAGGAGTGTAAACCAAATGTAATTTAGTTAGAGTTCCTGGTTCAGCGCCTGTGGCTCAATCAGCTAAGGCGCCAGCCACGTATACCTAAAGTGGCGGGTTCGAATCCCCAGCCCGGGCCCACCAAACAACAATGACTGCAACCAAAAAATAGCCGGGCGTTATGGCGGGCGCCTGTGGTCCCAGCTACTTGGGAGGCGGAGGCAGGAGACTCGCTTGAGCCCAGGAGTTGGAGGTTGCTATGAGCTGTGATGCCATGGCACTCTATCCAGGAGGATAGCTTGAGGCTCTGTCAAAAAAAAAAAAAAAAAAAAAAAAAAAAAAATTTAGTTAAGAGTTCCAGGAAACAACAGAAAATTACTTTTTTCAGGTAATACAGGGCTAATATTGTGGTTATCCTTAAAAGACAAAGAACTGAAATTCTCTTTAGGAATTAACAGTGAATAGCTATAAGCTTATCTCTTGAGGCTAGTGATGAGATCACTTGGGAACTTCAGATGAAGATACCTTCCAAATCCAACTATTCATAGCAATCCAGGCTTAATGGAATACAAGTTACAAACAATAGGTTCTGTAGGTTTATTCTTAAGTTGAATTTGATGTATGGTGGAACAGGTACATACCTATTTACCTATAATAGCCTCCATTTGTCAGTGCAAGTCATACATCAGTTGGATGTTTGTAACTTAGGGGCTTCCTGTAATAGCTTCCATTTATAAGTGTCAGTTGTATGTAAGTTGGATGTTTTTAACTGAGAAACTCCCTGTATACTTCTTGTTACATCAAGTCAAAGGAAACTGAGGACATACAGATGATAAATTGAGACATTTCACACTGGACAAAAGCCAATAATCCTGGAGAAATCAATACTATTTCATGAGAAGTACACATTTTTAGTGTTTTCATAGGGACCACTACAGGAAAAGAAGAGGCATAAATAAAGGGCAGTGGGAAAGGTGATTAGTTATTATAATCTAGAAGAGTTCATGATCAATCTTCAGACATGATAAGAATGAGAGGAGAGCAGCATTGAACTGCTATCACAAAAATACCAGACTAGAACCCAGGCTATGCAATGGTGGCAGAGACATCACATGGGATGTGAGCAGCATAAACACAAAACCCTACAGACTGGAGATTAGAGGAGTCATTTGAGAAACTCATGAAATGAGGAAATTACAACAGGTAGAAGTCGATCCTTCAGAGACATGTCTGGAGGTGTCAAATAAACCAGACAAATAAACCAGATTTTGCTTATATATACAATACTTATGAAGCAACTTCATGAAAGGACATCATTCAAGGGACTAAGACTAGAACAACAAATAAGAGATAAGATGAAATAGAGTAGTTGGTTAAAGAGAGAGACTTATGTAATGTTTTCTCCAAACTTAAAAAGGGCTGGGATCTGAGGAGTAGCCAGCACTGTAAAATAAAGCACAGATGCACATCTCAACAAGTGACACAATCTATCAGCTTACGCATGGGATGGGGATTTTGGAATGTAACCTCGAAAGAAAGAGAAATAAAAAGTGGAACTGGGAATAGAAACAAGTTCTGAGGCATTTCACAGTAAAGATGAAAAAATCCAGAAGATAATAAGAACGTAAGAGTCACATAAGTTATTTTCTTTTTTTTTTTTCATAAGTTATTTTCTAATAGCAGACTTATGAATGCCTAGAAAGAAATCTGTGATAACAATTACTGAAAATGCTAGAAGAGCAAACAAAGATCCAAGGTTTGAGAGAAAAAAGAAAGTTACTGGATTTTGATTCTGGGTAGTGGTAAGTGTCGCATAGCTCTATAAACATGTTTTTATGGGGAAGAAAGAAGTCTTTGGGAGTGAGTTTCAGGTGCATAGAATTAACTATCTTTAGTTCAACTCTAAAGGTTTGACACCATTAAAAAATTCCTGAGAAAAACACTTCCAAGTTACCAATCGCTCACTGCCTCCACTAACACACCTGGATAGCTCTGAAGTAGGAATTCTCCTTCTACTATCCATGGCTCTTCTCCTTGCTCCAACTTCATGATAACATCCGGTTTGATAATGTGATACCCTGTTAATGAGAAATGAAAGAGAACTTGAGCCCAGCTGTTTGGCTTCAGGGTCTCCATCATACGAGGATAGGGCCTTTATACAAGCTACACAACAGAAGTGTCATTTGTGCTTTATCAAAATTAGAACCTTTCACTGGGAAGATCTTGACCAAAATGCCCTGCCTGGTGCCCAAATCAGATTATTCACATTTGTCCCATCAAATTTGAAGTTAAAGTCATTAAATTTGAGAGAAATCCCATATATATTTTAGCAACCAAGAATGTAAGCTATCCTCACCCACAGAAACTAGATTGCTGTAGTTCTCCAACATCACATCCCTGTATATTATCTTCTGCTCAGGGTCCAGCTGATGCCACTCTTCTTGGGTGAAGTCCACAGCCACATCCTTGAATGACACTGGCCCCTGTAATGGTACCATGATTGGAAGTGGGTAATGTGGAAAAGGCACATGGGGACAAGACCTTACCAAGCTCACAAGTAAACTTAGCCATAAACATTGTATACCTTATGTTATGTTACAGATTAGAAATACACTGGTATGAGGTTCATTCCATAGACATTAAAATGTTGGGCTTACACGAATCATTACACAAATGTACACATGGATTCATTATTACATGAATAATGATCCTGGCTCCTGAGGAACACTCAAGAAACCCCCCAATACATTCCATTCCTTCAAATGCTCTTCATTTTGTTTCCAGAACATCAACAAGGTTGGTTCTCCTCTTATCTTCCTGGCCACTCATTCTTAAGTCTCCTTTACTGGCTCCTATTCTTCTCCAAGTCATCATGAATTTGGAGGGGCCCAGGGCTCAGTCTTTGGTCTGTTATTCTTTGCTATCTGCACTTGTTACTTTAACAGTGAGCACACCTGGCTTCATGAATAATTACCATCCATGCACTACCATTTTCCAATTTTGTATCACCAGTCCAAGCCGCTCTTGAACAAACTTTCCCATTCACTTACATCAGCCACTATAACTGTTCCTTTAGTATTATCACCTCTAAAATAAAAGATAATAATGGCATCCACCACATAATACCAATATTAAATAAATAGACTAATTTGTGGAATGCACTTAACACAGTTTTGTGAACATAATACATATTTAATCAATGATAACTATTGTCTATCTTCTCAACTCTAGACACAAGTCTTAGATCTCAAACTCTACATTCCTAAAAGTCAGTCACTGCTCCTGCCCAAACCTGCTCCTTCTACAGCTACTACTAGAACCAATTTGCAATATGGTCATAATTACCAAAGCAACAAGTAAGCCTGGCAACACACATTCTAGTTTTGTCGTTTATTCTATGTAGCAGGTCTGACCATGGCCTGCCACATGAATTATCAGTAATAGTTTGGCTTAGGTACCCCTAATTCCTAGCTGGAAACTCTGAATTATCCTTCTTTCCATTTTACACATTCCAGGAAAGGACAAACACATTCAGGAGGAGGGGCAGACAGCTTACCTGGGAACTATCAAAACCTTATCTTTAAATGTGTATCTTTTGAACAAACTTTCCCATTCACTTACATCAGCCATTATAACTGTCCCTTTAGTATTATCACCTCTAAAATAAAGATAATAATGGCATCCACCACATAATACCAATATTAAATAGACTAATCTGTGGAACGCACTTAACACAGTTTTGTGAACATAATACATATTTAATCAATGATATCTATTGTTATTCTTGACTATCTACTGTGTATCTTACCACTTTCCAAATTAGGACAGAAGTTTAAACAACAAAGGATAATATGGCTAAGTTCTATGTAATTGCCAAGAAAAGATTATGAAACAGTATCTGTGTATTAAAACAAAAAGTTCAGATGATTTCAACAAAAGATGGCAGTAAGAGCAGTGGGGAAGTGAAGGAAGGAAAGGGCACTTCATGTTTAAGAGTCAGGTGTGATGATGACAAATTCTTAGTGTTCACTGAGAATTTTAGGTTTTATATGTGACATGATCTACATATATAGGAGGAGTCCGCTATAGAACTCCCTGACAAGCCACACTGTTCTCACCCAGGTCCAGGTGAAAGGATGTCTAGGCATAGGCCTGGCTGGCTTGGTAAGGCTAAAGGTGATTGAGGCAGAGAGTGTCCAACTGCTGATGGGACACACAGTGGTGGAAAAAGTGGTTCCTACCTCAGCCATCTGAATCCATGTGTAGAACTGCCCCTGTAGGTGATCAGACCATATCGGAAAGCAATTATCAGGCTTCCAGAAGCTCTGCCTGCACTTCATTCAGACATCACCAGCCATGACTATGGCCACTTTGATGAGATAATGAGGAGGGAGTCCAGAAGTTCACACATTGTTTTGCTCTGCCTTATTGACAAAGCAACTTGTTGATTTCTTAGTAAAGTAAGCCTGGACTTATTTTCTCAAGTATGTGTCACTATTTAGTTTGTCCACCTGATATCTGTCAGCACAGTCATTATAAAATGCTTAGGGATCCCACAACAGTCAGGCAACAGCCAGAGCCTACTGAAGCGAAAAGATTGCACTCCAAGTGTCCTCTACCTAGCTAACAGAGTCATCTGCACATCAGGAAAAAAGAAAAAATGCATCTCAGATGCAAAGACTCAAAAGAGTCAGTATTAGTCACCACCTCTGAGGCCAATCCAAACAAAACAACTGAAGCAGAACACCAGAGATAGGAGGGGGAAATGAAAACTCCTAGAAAAGAGAAAAAGCTCCAAGACAAATGAATTCCTCCTACTCACGACCATGAAGGTTATCTTTTAAGATGCTGCACTTAAGTAATGGCTAGAGAGGGGTCTCTTGAACTAGGAAGACTATCCATGCAAACTTCCTCATCCCGAGAAATTCAAAGAATATAAAATATTTATCAAATGCAGATATCAAATAATTATGTGGTAATACTAGAAAATAAAGTAAAAAGATAAATTATCTTGGGAGAAAATGTTTATTAACATAACCAAAACTGAAAAAAATTATGAACATTTAAGATTATTTATAAGTCAGCCGGGCTTGGTGGCTCATGCCTGTAATCTCAGCATGCTGGGAGGCCGAGACAGGTGGATTGCTTGAGTTCAGGAGGTTGAGACCAGCCTGAGCAAGAGACACCATTTCTACTGAAAAAAATCAAACAAACAAACAAACAAAAAACCTAGCCAGGCATTGTGGCAGGGGCCTATAGTCCCAACTATTTGGGAGACTGAGTCAATAGGATGGTTTGAGCCCAAGAGTTTGAGGTTGCTGCTATGGAGGGTGGCAGACTAAGACTTTGTCTCAAAATAGAAAAAAAAAATGAGTGTTTATGAGTCAACAAAACAAAACAATGATAAAAAGACTGGCATGAATAGGCATCACCTACAGGGGCAGTTCTACACATAGATTTATCTGGCTGGGGCAGGAACCACTTTTTCTGCAGACAACAGAATTGTGTCAGTCTCAAAAGGCTCCAGAGTGGATAGTTCCAGGCATATGACACTCTGGAAAAGGCAAAAATGTAGAGACAGTGAGAAGACCAGTGCTTGCCAAGAGCTAGGGGTAAGGAGAAGAGGGGTTGGAGCACAGAGTGTTTTTAAGGTAGTGAAACTATTCTACCTGACACTGTAATGGTGGATACTTGTCATACATTTGTCAAAACCT
Source organism: Galagoides demidoff (assembly GCA_963574575.1). Lineage (NCBI taxonomy): Eukaryota > Metazoa > Chordata > Mammalia > Primates > Galagidae > Galagoides > Galagoides demidoff. The sequence goes on from CAUYQV010066886.1 coordinate 24,851, forward strand.
GAATTGTAAAACACAAAGAATGAATCCTAACGTGAAGTATGGATATTAGGTCATAATAATGCATCAATATTGGTTCACCAAGTGAAACAATGTACCACACTGACTCAACATGTTAATAAAAAGGGAAACTGAGAGGGGAGGGGGATGGGGGAACTCTGTGCCACCTGCTCAATTATTCTATAAACTAAAAACTTCCATAAAAAATAAGTCTATTAATACCAACAACAATAACAAAAAGCCTAGCTTCAGGTCAGGCACATGGGCTCATGCCTATAATCCTAGTACTCTGGGAGGCAGAGGCAGGTGAATTCCCTGAGCTCACAGGTTCAAGACCAGCCTGAGCCAGGGCAAGACCTCATCTCTTTAAAAAAAAAAAAAAAAATAGCTGGGCGTTGTGGCATGTGCCTATAGTCCCAGGTCCTAGGAAGGCTGAGGCAAGAGAATCACTTGAGCCCCAGAGATTAAGGTTGCTGTGAGCTATGACGCCATAGCACGCTACTGAGGGGGACAAAGTGAGACTCTGTCTCAAAACAAACAAACAAACAAAAAAAACAACCCAGCTCCTAAATATGTAAAAATATCCTAAAACCTCAACATTACCCATAAGATTAAGAAAAAACCGAGCCTATGACATGGAGGGAACCTGGGAGTAGCCAGAACACACTAAGCCACTCTCCCTTTCTGGCTCAGATAGAAATCCCCTCGTGCCCCTGACTCTCTGCCCCCCTGAAATCCCTACTTCAGTTTACATTTTTTACATTGTCAGTCTCTACTTACCATATCTTTCTGTCAGATGGCTCGCTTTACCATTAGGTGGTTTCAAATTTTCTGCAGCATAAAACCAAAGCTCAGTAGAGCAATGGTGGCTCCTGGATCAATCTCAGTATATACCTTCATTCACACTCCTCCCTGTCCTTCACCGGGGAGCCCAAATGCTAAGGAAGCAAAAATCTTCCTGGTCCTTTGGAAACCTTTCTTAGGCCACTTAATGCCTTTGCCAACCTCTGCAATGAATTCTAATTATTCCAGGGCTATGGAAACTCCACTTCATCTGACTCAGGATAGAGCCGCTCAATCCCTACCCCGACTACCTCAGCTGATGAGCTACTTCCCTGAGAAAAGAGAAGCAGCAGAAAGAATGCTACATGTCTACCCTCTCCCACAGGCATCAACTATGTTTCATTCCCAACTAGATCATCTCCATTGTTATTTTTCATGTTAAGATAAAAAATCCTTTCTTGGTTCAATTCCTTCTCCAGCTACTGTCTAACTTTTCTTTTTCCCTTTAGGGCAAAGTTTCTCAAAAAACGTTAGGAATGAACCAAATCCAATTCTTCTGCCATTCTCTCCTGAACCTCTCCAATCAGGATTTACCCTACATATCTAGCCCAGCAAATCCTCAGGGAGTCACGTGACTTCCCCAGGGCTAAGTCCCACAGCTATTTCTCAGTCTTCATTTGCCTGATCACCCCTTCCTGAAGCTTTTCCTTCCCTTGGCTTCAGAAACTCTGGGTTCCTGGTCCTCACTCTTGCCTGACCAGCAGCACCTTCTCGGTTCCTCCTCTTCTTCCAGGTAGCATATGGGAGAGCCCCAAGTTTATCCCTGGGTTGACCTCCAGGGCCAACTTCCATCCAGATTCATATCTTATTTACCTTCCTGACATAACTACCTCACCACATACCAACAGCTCAAATTTAAAATGTCTAAGACATACATAATTCTAAGGCCCTTTTTTTAAGAGACAGATTATTACTTTGCCACCCTCGGTAGAGTGCCGTGGCATCACAGCTTACAGCAACCTCTAGCTCCCGGGCTTAGGCGATTCTCTTGCCTCAGCCTCCCAAGTAGCTTGGACTACAGGTGCCTGCCACAACACTGGGCTATTTTGTTATTGCTGTTTGGCCAGGGCTGGGTTTGAATCGCCACCCTTGGTATATGGGGATGACACCCTACTCACTGAGCCATAGGCACTGCCCCAAGGCCTTTCCTTAAACCTGCTTTTCCCACAATCTTCTCCATCCCAGTTTAAGGCAACCTCATTTTCCCATCTGCTCAGGGAGCCTCTCAAGTGCTTTCCACATGGCTACAGCTGGTACTATTAATGCTTTAGGTTTAGGAGAAATATTCAAAGTGGGAAATACACTCAAGCTGGTGGATGAAAGAAGCAGCAGCAAAGAAAGGAAGTCTCTGCAGTAGTCCACAGATGGAAAAAATAAGTTACTTTAATGGAAACAGGAATGGGATAACAGGACAGAATAAAGCCATTTAGAATATAACATTAACAAACTCAAATAATTCCATGTGGTAAGAATGGCCAAAGAGTTTAGAAAGAATCCCATTTTTCTGGATAGGGTTATAGGCCAGATAATCAACGAACTACTAGGAACAGAAGGTGGCATAGGATGGGGGCTGCAAATTATTCTTTTGGATTTACTGCACCTATGAGATGTCCTTTGGACACATTTCATAGAAATGCTGAGCAGGCAGCTGGACAGAGGGATCTGATCCATGTGGGAGAACCAATATAGAGCTAGTGGTTAGAAGTATAGGAGGGTGAGCTCAGACAGGTAAGAGAAGAGTCACAAGTTCAGAGTTGAAAACAACATATGAAGAAAGCAGAGAAATCATCAAATTCAGGAAGAGGGCAAGGAGGGAAATGTCATAGAAACTGACAGAGGATACTGCACAGCAGGCTACAGTGAGGACTAGCAATGTCCAAAAGGAGTAAGAACACTGGCAACCCTTTGGTCAGGCCAACTGCAGGGACAGAACCAAAGCTGTGGTCACCAGGAGAAAATGGGAATGGGAGATAAGATAATCTTCTTTGCCAGAGATTTATTAATGCCCTGGCTGCTGTGCAACCCAGATAGACTTATCAGAGAGAAATATTTACAGACACTAATTTAAAGGCAAGAGGCCATTCCTTTAGATAATCCATGTTTAATCCCTGGGTCATGCAGTAAAAACAATATGTCTATGGGACAATAGTACTTTAGTCACTAGAGATATCACAGGCACTGAGTCCTCTGTGGACAGTACGCTTTCTGCTTACATGAAGAACAAGTAAGGCAAGGCTATGGTTATGTCAAAGAAATCTATAATATCCATGAGAAAACAAAAATGTCTGCACTTATGGTCAGTGTAAGTACCAGAGAGAATTTATCTTTTGTGTGTGACAAATGCCAAGAACAGGAGACACACTTGTACTCTGGCCTTAAGAACTCTTTAAAGGCTACTCCATCTACACATATGAACATGACAAACATGCTTGGTGCTGACTGCTATTCTATTTTGTCTAATCATACTTTCTATCTGTTTCTACTTTTTAAAACGTAAACCCTTACTTCCTTCCTAAGCTATATTGCAATTCAAAGTGGAGAATAAACACACAGACAGAAAAACTCACCAGGGATTTATTCATTTTCTGCTGCTCTTGGGAAAATTTGGAGGACTGTGAAAGCAGAGGCAGATCTGGGGAAATAAAACACAAGCAATGAAGTCATACAAGATCTGGCCTGCCATGACAGAAATCTCTCACATAAAAAGGTATAGAGAAAGTTTCACAAAGGACAACCTGTGGGAGACTGTACCTTTAAGCCCTCAGTAAGGACTGGAAAATGATCGGGAAGCACAACCACATGGACATCTGTAGCTCACATATGAGGCGGAGCCTGTAGCTCAATGAGTAGGGCACCGCCCACATACACTGAGGCTGCCTGGTGTTCGAAAACAACCATGACAACTGCAACAACAAAAAAAATTGCCTGTTGTTGGCTGGCGCCTGTGGCCCCAGCTACTTGGGAAGCTGGGGCAGGAGAACTGCTTGAGCCCAGGACTTTGAGGGTGCACTGTGACGCCATGACACTCTACCCAGGGCTACAGCTTGAGACTCTCCCCCCCCACCCAAAGATATAGTTCACACATGGTTATGAGGTGGCTGGGTGCAATTCTCATGCTGAATGAACACAGGATTCTAGTGAAATAATGACATCGTTACACATAAGTTAGAAAAAAAAGAATTCTGTAACATTCATCTATTTTCTTACTCTTTTATCTACTGAAATCAGAAAATCCATAGGATACAGTCAGCACCATTGAGTATTTGTACAAAATTGAGTGCTGCTGCTCAAAAGGTGCTCTATTAACAACAACAGCAACAATAGGCCTGGCGCCTATAGCTCAGCAGCTGGGGCTCCAGCCACATACACCAGAGCTGGCGGTTTCGAACTTGGCCCGGGCCTGCCAAACAACAATAACAACTACAAACAAAAAATAGCCAGGCATTGTGGTGGGGGCCTGTAGTCCCAGCTACTGGAGAGGCTGAGGCAAGAGAATCGCTTAAGCACAAGAGTTTGAGGTTGCTGTGAGCTGTGACGCCATGGCACTCTACCAAGGGTAACACAGTGAGACTCTGTCTCAAAACAAACAAAAAATTTTTTCTCTGATTAACTAAGATACAGTGAACAGAACACTGGCCTGGAAGATGAGAAATTTGAGTTCTACTATTAGCCATCCTACAACAAAACTGGTGACTTCGGACAAGTCACCTATCTGCTAAGGCCTAATGCCTTCCTCTAGCAACTGAGGCAGCAAAAGGGAATCCCTGCTGACTTTTCCTGCACTAAAATATGTTTCTACAGGGGGCAGACCTGAGGTGGAGCCAGCAGGCACAAATTAGAGAATAGTGGTGCTGAAGGACGTTTACTAACAGATGGGTACGCAATCTTGAGGGGTGAGAGGAGGAGAAGGGGTGCAGAGAAAACATCCCCAGCTGCGACTGATGACACGCCCCCTCCCTGTAAACCCAGTCCTCACAGATCTTCCCCTGAAGAGCCTACTCCGGCGGAGCCTGCCCCGCCCTCCAGCCCAACCACTCAACTCTCCTGGAAGCCATCGAAACCCTCCCCTTCCCCACACACTCATGTCCTCGTTAAGAGGTGACTTCACCCAAGCCCTGCTCACTTCGGGCACGCAAATCCATAACCTACCACTCCTGCGGCTCCGCAGCCTCTGCCCCAGGCTCCTGAAAGATCTGGGCAGGGGGCTCTTCTCGCGGGGCACTTCTGCTCCCGAGGTTTCCCCCCTACCGCCTCACCAAGGCCGTCCTATTCCCGAGGGGCCGGATCTGGGCCTACGGAACAAAGTCACGCGGGCCGTTCCTCCTGGGCTCTAAGACTGCCTCCCCTGGCACTCACCGTCCCGCGGAGCTTCAGCCCGGTCACCGAGGAGGTAGTCAGGCCGGTCCCAAGTCCCGCCGCCCCTTCGCCAGCGCTACTGCTCGCCCCCTTAAGCTCTAGTACCGCGGGCCGAGGGGTAGTACCTGCACTCCAGGGTCCCCACTCGAACCTCCGCCGAGCCTGCACGAACCTGGGGCCACCCAGCCCCTCGCCCGCCTGAGTGTTGGCCCTGACTGTCGCCACTCAACCCAGCAGGCTCCACGATCTCGCCCACCAGAGGCCAAAGTATGGCAACCACAGCAATCCGCAACTCGCGAACGCACCGGAAGCGACGGCAGAGCAGTGGCTCCGCGCATGCGTAAACACGCACAGAGGATAAGGTGTATTTGCGTAGGAGAGATCAGAAGTCTGTCTCCAAGGACCCACCACCAGCCCGAGGACAGGCACTAGGACTCTATTTCCCATAAGCCTACGCGCCACCAAGCTTGGGGAACGTCTTAAAAGTCTCTGCTTCTTCTAGTCTTCTAGTCCTAAGAGACTCTGTGCTGTGAGGACTGGTAGTCACGAACCCTAAACTCACATTTCTTCTTATTCTAAGACTACATCTTTAAGAGACCGTTCAGGTTCACGACTGTAATCCTAGCACTTTGAGAGGAGGCTGAGGTGGGAGGTTAGCTTGAGGCCAACCTCGACGCTTCAATATGCTATGCTCCTGCCACTGCACTCCAGCCTGGGTGACAGAGTGAGATCCTGCCTCACTCTGTTTATTTGATAAATAAACAAATAAAATTTAAAAATAAGAGAATCGGTGTCCACTCAGAACCATGGTAAATGAAAGGGGTAGGTACATTGTGTCATGTTTGCCTATGATCACAAATGAGACATTTAACTAAAACACTAGAAAATAGAGCCCAGCGATAAAATAGAATATTATCCTGGAACAAGATACTTTTCTCCCCCTAACAAGGAGAAAAGAAATTTAGCTTTCCCAAACTGTTTTTTAATTCGCGAAAACTGTAGAACAGAAACTACACACAGAATTGAAAGAGGAACATTACCCATAACTTTACCTCCTGAAGAGGAGAAAATGTATAAAAAGGAATTTTGTGTTTAAATGAAAAATTATACATTGTTTGGGAGGTGGTCTGGCCAAGCAAGGTGGGAAAGGGAAGGTTTCTGGCCTACGGAGCAGATTTCAGATGGCCATCTCCATCCCAACATGGTGGACAGGAAAGTGGTGGTTATTCCTGGAGCCATAAGTACCCAGGGTGGCCCAAACACTCCTGGAAGATGGGTCATTCAAGGTTTGAGTGGTGACCAGGGACACTGAGCAGAAGGCAGGGAAGGAGCTGAGGCTGCATTATGCCAAAGTAGTGCAGGATAACCAGCATGACTAGGCCAGCATGGAGCTGGGCCCAACCAGGGCTTATGCCACTGTCATTATGACCAACTACTGTGAGATTGTAGTCAGGAGCAAGAGGTCAAGTAGGGAAAGCTGCTGCCCGATCTGGCCAAGCTCCTGAGCCTCTGCTCCCGTGGCCTGGAGAACATTAAGAAGCTGACAGAGGGGAGACTGGCAAACAGGCCACTTTGACAGCAAAGGGAGGTAGAGAAGTATTTCTGGGACACTGGTGTTCCCATGACCAGCATGAGGCTGCTCTGCTATTTTGAAAACCTCTCCTACTTCCTGCTGCAGAAAGTCCCTGATGGAAAAGGCTGTTTGCTAAGCTTGCCCATGGATGATGTTCCCATGGACCTCATGGCTGTGGCCAATCTGGGTCCTATGGCAAACCAGCACAAAAGTTCCCTCTTCCAAACTTGTTTCTTTCTGCAGAATTCTTCCTACCTAGTTCCTGCTCTTTCCTTCTGCATCCATCTTAAGGCTCCTCAACATATAAGGAATTTAATTCTTTTTTTTTTTTTGAGACAGAGTCTCACTATCACCCTCAGTAGAGTGCAGTGGTGTGACAGCTCACAGCAACCTTCAATCCCTGGGCTTAAGTGATTCTCTTGCCTCAGCCTCCCAAGTAGCTGGGACTACACATGCCTGCCACAACACTCAGCTATTTTTGTTGTTGTTGTTGTTGTTGCAGTTGCCACTGCTGTTTTAGCTGGCCAGGGCTCCATTCTGCTTCTTTAACATCAAGCCTATCCTTCATCCCTGGACTGGCCTCCTCTCCTTTAGGACTCTATCCCTAAACCTCTTAGGTGGAGTCCACGTGTGGTCGTGCCTCTCACCCAGGAGGTGTGCTATGTGCTCTTGCATTGTGCCTGCTGGGTAAAAGTGATCCAGTCCCTCTTCCCTCCTCCTCTTTCCCACTTCCCCGCTTTCAACACCACTTGAGTTTGTGTTTTTGTCTTCTGTAGGTGTGTATTTGTTCCTCTACTCTGGTTTCATATTTGTGTTGAGTACATTGAATGCTTCTTTTTACTTTTTTTTTTTTTTTTTGAGACAGAGTCTTACTCTGTCACCCTGGGGTTGCCAAAGTCTTGCTTTTACTCAGGCTGTTCTTAAACTCCTGAGCTCAAGCAATCTGCCCATCTTGGTCTCCCAGAGTGCTAGGACTGATCATAGGTGTAAGCCTGGCCACTTTTCCATGCTTGTGATACTTTGATGAGTGGAACGTTCTCCAGGCAAAAAAAGTTGTTTTCACACGCACAAAAAAAAGGAGGAAGAAGAAAGAAGAAGAAAGGAGGAGGAGGAGAAGGAAAGGAAGAGAAAGAGGGAGAAGGTGAGGGAGGGAAGAAAGAAAGAAAAGAGAAAAGAAAATTAAGCATGGTTTGGAAAACCTTGTTACTTGATTCCAGCCTGGGTCATAGCCATTGAGCTATTTTACAGCTCTCCTGAAATGATGTCCTGCCTGGGAGAAGTTGATTGACTCCCCTCCCCCACATACACAGAGAAAATCCAGTTTTGTTCTATTTGTCCATTTACTTAATAATTTCAATATTCTTGAACTATCATTATATCCGTTACTTAGACCCTCTTTTGAAATGGTTATTATATCTGCCAGGGCCTCTTGCATTAAATAAACTCTTTAGCATGTGATCATTTTTTCTATCTGCAATACAGACATAAACTTGGTCTTCTGTTCTGATGGTTTTCGAGGCCTTCACCTAGACTGGATGGAAGCACGCAGCTGAGCCGGCAAAAGGGCTCCTGAGCAGTGCACATGCGCAGAGCAAGGAGTGAAGCCCAGGTACAGATTTTCTTGGCACCTAGGAGTGAGTCCCGAATAGCAACAAAATTTTGCTGACTTCCTGTCTACTATTTTGCTTTGGTTTTGGTTCTTTTGCGGGAGAGTTTCTTTTTTTTTTTCAAGTTAAACATTGCTATCATCAATGATTATATCTATCTTTGGTTTTATGGTCTGACCGCTTGGTGATCTCTCTAAAACTGTGAGGATTAAATTATTTTTGTGCCACCCGGTTTATGGTATTTTGTTATAGCAGTCTACACCAACAAAATTTATATAAATCTTAAGCAAATGAGAATAGTTTATTATTTTTGGTTTAATAAAAACAGCTGTATCTTACCTGATTTATCATTGTTTAGCATACTTGTTTTTGCAGTTAGATATGTTTTTTCTAAACTTATATAGACTTACTGATTAACATTACTCTTTTTTTTTTTTTTTTTTGAGACAGAGCCTCAAGCTATCCCCCTGGGTAGAGTGCCATGGCATCATAGCTCATAGCAACCTCAAACTCTTGGGCTTAAGTGATTCTCTTGTTTCAGACTCTCAAGTAACTGGGACTACAGGCACCCTTCATGACGCCCGGCTATTTTTTTGTTGCAGTTGTCATTGTTGTTTTAGCAGGCCTGGGCCAGGTTCGAACCGACCAACCTGGGTGTATTTGGCCAGTGCCCTACCCACTGAGCTACAGGCTCCATCTGATTAACATTACTCTTAATGTTTAAGGTTATGACAAATGTAAATTTGTGTTTAACCAAATTTAGTTATTACTTCAACAAACTTTATTTCGACAATAATTATGTTTTATGTATGTCAGCTTAACAATAAATTCCAAGATCATTCACTTAAACCCTTGGACTGATATTAAATTGAGTTCACTCACATGTATCATTAGGTTCTTAGGTCATTTCTAAGTAAGATAGAATTCTGAAACATTAATTACTAAGCATAACTTCAAATATATATGTTCTTCCTTTTTATTTTTTTAAGTAATGGAATCTCACTATGTGGCCCAGACTGAAGTGCCATGGCTATTTATAGGTTCAATCATGGTGCACTACAGCTTGGAACTCCTAGCCTCAAGTAATCCTCCTACTTTAGCCTCCCAAATAGCTGGGACTATAGGCACAAGCCACTGTCCCTGGTTTCCATTTTTATTTTCAGTTGTTAACAACTCTGTTTGCGCCCAGTGTGGTGGCTCATGCCTGTAATCCTTGCACTCTGAGAGGTCAAAGCAGGTGGATTGCTTAAGTTCAGGAGTTCAAAACCAGCCTAATCAAGAGCAAGACCCCATCTCTAAATAAACAGCCAGTCACTGTAGCAGGCGCCTATAGTCCCAGCTACTTAGGAGGTTGAGGCAAGAGGATTGCTTGAGCTCAAGAGTTTGAGGTTGCTATGAGCTATGATGCCATGGTACTCTACCACAGGTGACAAAGTGAGACTGTGTCTCAAAAACAAAAACAAAAACCAACTCTGTTTGGATCTGCTATTAGGGATGTTTATAGCTAGACAGAGTTGTGTTATGTATACTTGTTATCTTTAGTAGTCTGCTAAAATGCTGATGTGTGACAAACAGTTCTCAATTCTTCATCCCCTAATTTTCTCTATGAAATGGAAGTAAATTTGGTTATAAGTTATAATTAGTATACCCAGTAAGACTCTACTGGTATCAATCATATGACAAAGAGGTACAATTTTATGTGTAAGAAAATGAAATGTGTTTTTGTTTATTAATGGAAAAAAGAAAATGGTTTTATCATAAAGTAAAATGGCTGGTTGTTCCAGAACCAGAAAGTAAAGGATAAAATCTGAATAAATAGATGATATTGTAGATTAGTGGCAAGAGAATGTTATTTGCCTTAGCCAAAGGTGGCTTACTTTTGATAAATTCATTAGTAAAATTTTCACAAAGAGTTTATGGTTCTATTATTATCAAGTATTATCTTTATGATACTGACATTTGGTTTTCTGTCTGAGTTACAGAATGAAAACTGTGACCCAAAGGAAATGAAAACAGGTAATCAGATACTTGTGTATAAATGCTCAACGCATTATTTTTTTTTGTTGGTTTTTGAGACAGAGTCTCACTCTGTCACGCTGAGGAGAGGGCTGTGGCATCATAACTCACAGCAACCTCAAACTTGGGTTCAAGGGATCCTCTTGCTTTAGCCTCCCAAGTAGCTGGCACTACAGGTACCCACCACAACACGCAGCTAGTTTTTCTATTTTTAGTAGAGATGGGGGTCTTGTTCTTGCTTAGGCTAATCTTGAACTCCAGCTCAGGGGATTTATCCACCTCAGCCTCCCAGAGTGCTAGACACCATGCCTGGCCAAAGGGGCATTATTCACAATAGCCAAAAGGTAGAAACAACCCATTGTCCATTAGCAGATGAATGGACAAACACAATATAGTACATGCATACAATGGAATCTTACTCAATTTTAAGAAGGGATGCAATGCTGATTTATGCTTATATACTTAATGTATGTATGTGTGCATATATATGCATACACACACAGAGAATTTATTGCCTCTCATGTCCAATCACCCTTTCTGTCTGCTGTGTGAGAATGGAATTGGTCTTTGTTTTTTTTCTTTTTTTTGAGACAGAGTCTCACTCTGTCACCCTCGGCAGAATGCCGTGACATCATAGTTCACAGCAAACTCAAACTCTTGGGCTTAGGTGATTCTCTTGCCTCTGCCTCCAGAGTAACTGGGACCACAGGCACCCGCCACAACACTTGGCTATTTTTTGTTGTTGTTGCAGTTGCCACTGCTGTTTTAGCTGGCTGGGGCTGGGTTCAAACCTGCCACCTTCGGTATATGGGGCCAGCGCCCTTACTCACTGAGCCACAGGCTCAGGTAGGAACCCATCTCCACCCACTCTGTAACTGGTTCCTAAGTGGTCTCTCTGCACTCTCTCCCAGGGGGAGAATACTGTGACAAGCACACATCGGAAAACCTTGATTCCAGAGCTCACTTTTCTTTTCCCTTCCTTGCTATGACCTGTCACCTTGACTTGCTTCCCAGCTTCCTAATCCCAGCCAGATTCCTGTTCTAGCTCCTGGAGAAAGATCCACATCCCAATAGCATTTAACATGCCTGCATTGGTGTGCTGAGACTCCTGTCCCCACAGCATCCATCATACTTGTATCCATGTGCTGAGACTCCTGTGAGGAAGGAAAAGGGATGCTCTTCAGGCTCACAGGGGAAACAGAGCGGGGTCAGGTGATGGTGACAGATGCAGAGTCTAGAGAGATAGACACCAAACATCATCCACCCATGACCTAGAATTATGAGTCTCTAAGAACATACAAGAAAAATACGTAACAGAAAAGTTACTTAACTTCTCCAACATCACACAGACATTTTTCTGAGAATGTATCCATCCAACTTTATATTGATACTTACCCCCCTGGAAAATGTACTGTTGGGTTATGTGGGGTTTGATTTTTGTCCTCTTTTTAAGAATATGTCCCTCTTAGGTGTGTTTGTTCATGCTATTTTACATTGTAATTTGCTTTTAAAGATCCATTTGGATTTGTATATAATTGTTAATACATAAATAAATGGATTTATAATTTATATATTATTTGAGAGTGCATTTTTAAATTAAAATATATTGTGCTCATAATCTGCAGTCTGTGTTATTATTTTTACTTTTACCATCTTCTTGAGCATTGTTATTTGCATTACATGAATTTGTAAAATAGATTAAAAATCTTCCTTACTGCCAAAAGATAGAGACATTTTCTCTTCTGGCTTTTTTAGAGTATTTCCTTGTGAAAACTTGTAATATAAATACTTTTTCCTCTGGCCCTTTGATATGTATCTAAACATTTTAAAAACCTAATAAGCCTCTGACCTTTTTTTTTTTTTTTTTTTGAGACAGAGCCTCAAGCTATCCCCCTGGGTAGAGTGCCATGGCATCACAGCTCATAGCAACCTCCAACTCCTGGGCTCAAGCGAGTCTCCTGCCTCTGCCTCCCAAGTAGCTGGGACCA
>CAUYQV010066888.1:0-14261 GCA_963574575.1 Galagoides demidoff
TTATTTATTTTTTGAGACGGAGCCTCAAGCTATCCCCCTGGGTAGAGTGCCATGGCATCACAGCTCATAGCAACCTCCAACTCCTGGGCTCAAGCGAGTCATCTGCGTCCGCCTCCCAAGTAGTTGGGACCACAGGCGCCCACCACAACACCCGGCCATTTTTTGGTTGCAGCCATCATTGTTGTTTGGCGGGCCCAGGCTGGGGATTCGAATCCGCCACCTCAGGTGTATGTGGCTGGCGCCTTACCCGATTGAGCCACAGGCACCGAGCCAAGTTAGGTATTTATTATTGACATAGTAAGATCAATATATATACCAATACATAAAGTCTGAAAAGTTTATGCAGTAAACATAATAGTTGAGGGCGGGCATGAAATAGGGATTGTGAAGCTTTACAGGGAAGTTGTTTTCACTTGTTTTACAAGTTGCTCAGCTTTGAAAATCTCTAAAAACTCTTTGAATAATTTTTCTAATTACAAGAATAAAGATCTAAAGCAAAAAGTATCAGTTGACGTACTCAAAAAGAATGCACACATTTCAAAGTCCAGAAAAACTGTGGATGGTGTATATTTGTACTAGCTCAGGCGGAAGATTGAAAATGGATTTGGGGCAATGGGAAATGGGTTCGCGCTTCTGAGTTGCTCAAGATCATGCTTAGGAAGGAAATTTTCTGTCGTTTCGAGCAAGTTTCATTCTGCTTCTGTTAAAATTTAAAAACGTAAAGATTTTTTAAAAGTTAAAAATTAAACAAACAGACAAAAAGAATGCCCCTGGTCAGGAATCTGGGTCTCTCAGGTCAACGTGCACCCCTGCTCATTGTCTGGGGCTCTCCAGCCCCACTCCCCGATCCCCGCCCCTTTGGGGTCCAAGGGCGGGGCCCAAGCCTCCTCTGGGCAGCGTCGGACCTTGGGGGGCGTGGCGGGGCCCAGGCAGAAAGCCAAAGACCGCCAACCACGGGGGCCAGAGCACTTCCTGGGAAGGAGGGCATTCGCCTTACAACCCAGCTGAGATCTGCGGTCCCCAGCCAGCCTCCTGCTTATATTCCCTGGGGTCTGTCTCCTCTGTTCCACGGTCGTTGAGTCAGCAGAGTCTGCTGGAGGGCTCAGAGCACTGTTATGGGAGGCAACAGAAGGCCCATGGCAATGATGGCTTTGTCTACTCTGGCGATGCTGCTTTCGCGCCCATCCGGAATCCCAGGCTCCTACAGAGCCTTCTGCAAGGGGCTGACGCGCACGCTTCTCACCTTCTTCAGCCTGGCCTGGCGACTGCGGAGCAACTTCCCCTACTTTTACATGGTGGCCTCGGTGATACTAAACATCCGCCTGCAGGTACATGTTTAGAGCAACTAACTTCTTGGCACCTGGGGACCCCCCGGAAGAATGGCTGACCTACTCTAGCTCACCCACTCTAGACCAAAGCCACTGACCATCTCTGCTTGCATTTGCATAACCTGCCGGTCTTGCCACTGCCTCATCTGCTAATACGAATAGGCTGCTAAAACCCCCCAGCAGTTGCAGAAAGCATGTAGAGTAACCGAAAAAGCCGAAGATCAAATGAAAAGTTGACACCCACGGAAATAAATAATTCAAAGAACAGAAAAGAACTTAACAATTTGAAAACTCCTCAGAAATGTATGAGAAGTTCTTGCGTCCATAAAACAAAAAACAGCGCGGACTTTAGGAAAGGACAGTGGGCACAGTATACATTAACAGAAAGGTTAACTGGAAACTTCGGGAAAGAAACTACACGGATCGTCCAGATAGCAGGCATGTCTTTCAAATTTTTATAGAAGCAAATAGACTCTCACTTGAATGGAATGGAATCTAAGCAATAGATGGACTGAATACAAAGCTGGAAGAAATGAGTAACATGATCTGGAAGACACTTTCTTCATCCCAAGAGAAGAAACAGTGACAGAAGGAAACTATGGGGGCAAAACAGACATTCCAAACTCCACAGCGAACTCACGATTCAGAGAAACATGAAGCAACCTCAGATGTGGGATGGTTTTAAAGAGTTACCAGCAATTTGAGAAAGGGAATCTGTTTGAACATTGGCACAAAGATCAACACTCTGGGGGGTCACAGATGAGAAACTCCAATCATAGCATTCAACTTTGCTGTTCATTTGAACAAGGTAACCAGCAGAAGAGTTAGAAATAGCCATTCAGCTATATTATGGGGGTAGGGGGTGGGTGGGAGGGGAGGGAGAAAGTCAACAGAAAATACCTCAGGTCATCAATTCAATAAATTTTTTTTTAAAAGCCTATAATTAATAAAAAGGGCAGATAACCACTACACAGATGTGTAAAAGTTTTTGTATTTGGGTTGGGCAAGCAAGAGTTGGGAAGGATGGAGAGAGATTTATTGCTTTTCATTACATGTCCTTTTTGTGCTATTTGATTTTTAAAATCTATGCATATGTGTTGATTTGATTAAAAATTAAAACTCATTAAATTGAATTAACTGCATTTCAAAGGAAATTTGGGGAGGGTTCGAAGTGGCCCTTGCGGTCAGGTAGATTTTGAGTTAAAGCATGTATCTTTCCTAGCTTTCTGCAATAGTGCATGTATATACTAAGATGTTCCTGAATGATCACACAAAATGTGATTTGACTATTTTTTTATTTTTATTTTTTTTTGAGATGGAGCCTCAAGCTATCCCCCTGGGTAGAGTGCCATGGCATCACAGCTCATAGCAACCTCCAACTCCTGGGCTCAAGCGAGGCTCCTGCCTCCACCTCCCAAGTAGCTGGGACCACAGGTGCCCGCCACAAGGCCCGGCCATTTTTTGGTTGCAGCCATCATTGTTGTTTGGAGGGCCCGGGCTGGGGATTCGAACTCACCACCCTAGGTGTACGTGGCTGGCGCCCTAGCCAATTGAGCCACAGGCGCCGAGCCTGATTTGACTATTTAAACCTCTTGTTTTCCAAGCAGACCATAGAGCATATGGAAATGCTTTAAAGTTAAAAATGACCAGTAGTTTTTATATATAGCCCAGACTCCCTCACACAATGAAACTTTACTCGAGCAAATCTATGGAATGTCATAATTAAGATAAAAACAAAACAATAACAATGTGATTAATTTTCAAACTTAAACATTGGACAAGGGTCCCATGGTATTTAACAAAAGATTCTTACATTTTAATGTTGATAATAATAGCAAAACAGTGGAAATAAACTCTGGGTGCTTTGTTAAATAAAATGGTACATCTATATAATGGAATACTATGTGACCATTAAGAAATGATAAGGAATTACATTTTATCTGTGTAGAAAGAATTTAATAGATGTGAAGTCACCTGGCCAATGACTTGATTGATTGACCTAGAGAGTAATAGACATACATTACATTCATCCACTCAATTCAGTTATAGAGAAATAATTGGAAGCATCATCGCCCATTTACAGTATGCATGCAATATTCTAAGCATTTTGTATACATTATTTTGTTTATCCTCTCAACAACCCTGAAATAGAAATTATTATTATCCACAATTTTCAGGACAGGAGACAAACACAGAAGTATAGTGGCAGAATGATAAATTATTACAAATAACATTTTTCCTACTAATATGAGACATTCATTGTATGATTAACTTTCTTTTTTAAAATTTTATTTCTTATAGCATAACTGTACATTAATGCAATCATGGGGTACAGTGTGCTGTTTTCATATACATTTTGAAATACTCAAACTGGTCAACATAACCTTCATGTCATTTTCCTAGTTATTGAGTTAAAACATTCATATTCTGCTTTTAGAAAGATTCACTTGTAAGATAAACCATAGAGGTGACCCCACCAATCTCCCTCCCTCCCCCATCCACCCACCTTACTGCCCCCCACCCCGTCCCACCCCCTTCCCATATTCTAAGGCTATAATTTGATTAACTCTCATTTTTATTTAAGAAATTGTGAGGCATCCTTAAAGTTTTCTTGTAAAATTCATGATCTAAGTGACCGCCATGGATACTGGAATTTGGGAAAGCCAGGGGTTGACACTCCCTTCCTGCATCGTTCTTCCATCTAACTGTATGTTCTTACCCTTTCACACACTTCATCTTCCCCCTCACCCCCATTCACCCTTCCCAGTCTCTGTTATCTTTCCATTCCCTGCCTCCATGTCATCAACTTTTTAGCTCCTATAAGTGAGAACACAAAATTGTTCTTTGTAATAAGTACTCAAAAGCAAATTGGTTTCAATGTACCAACAGTAAATAATTAAGTATCACTTTCTCCTGGGAAACACACAGCTTTTTGCCCATTAAGGGAGGAAGTTCAAATAGACGCAGTTCCAAACAGCTAAAAATTTTCACCTACAGGCTTGGTGTCTGCTACATAACACCCAGGCTGGGGGGTTTGCACCCAGCCTGGGCCAGCTAAACAACAAAAATAGCTGGGCATTGTGGAGGGTACCTACACTCCTACCTACCTGGGAGGCTGAAGCAAGAGAATTCCTTAAGCCTAAGAGTTTGAGGTTGCTGTGAGCTGTGATGTTATAGTACTCTACCCAGGGCGACATATGACACCCTATCTGAAAAAAAATTTTTTTTCACCTGCAAACAGTATAGGCTTTTAGTTTTATGCCTCACTTTTCAAATCATTTCAGGTGTGATTATCTCATCCTAGAGCAACCCTCCCCTCCCCCTCCTTACAGTATCCTCAGATTTATCAACCTGTTCTCATGTTTGTCAGGCCTTCCTGAGCTGAGTATCTCTGGCAACTTTTGGCATAGGCTTAATCATAGAATTAGGTGCAATTCTCTAGAGCACTGCTAACATACCTGACAGAGAAAAAGAAAATGTCTTTGTCTCAAAAAAAAAAAAAAGTCACTATGTTGTCCTTGGTAGAGTGTCCTGGCGGCGGCTCCCAACAACCTCCAAACCTTGCTTGGGCTTAAACAATTCTCTTGCCTTGGCCTCCCAAGTAGCTGGGACCACCACAGGTGCCTGCCACAATGCCCAGCTATTTTTTTGTTGTTGGAGTTGTTTAGCTGGCCCGGGCCAGGTTCGAACCTGCCAGCCTCAGTGGATGTGGCCAGCGCCTTAACCACTGTGCTACGGGAGCCAAGCTTCTAGGTCCTCTCCTGATGTGACCAGATTTCTGATTTTACAGGCAGAGATACAGGTTCCAAGCCCTGAATTTCCCTCAAGAAGATTAGTCTACAGCCTGGGCTTTCTGTTGTTACCCTTGATCTCTTCATTGGGCACAGTGTTGTGACTGTCTTCAGACTCAGGTTCTGGTCAACTGACATTGACCTCTTCCTTTACCAACTCAGAGAATGTCTCTAGAATCTTCATATCCCAGTATAGGGGTGGGAGTGGTCAGAGAGTTATAAACATCCAGTCTTTCAAAGCATGGTTTGCCACAAGCCCACAATTTGGGTAGTTTTAATGCAAATCCAATAACATCACTTCAAACCCTCTCTGAAAAAACACTTGGGAACTCAGGTTCATAAGCCAAACTTTGTAAAGCCAAAGAAACTGAATGAGTCTGGCTAAGGTAAACAAAGTTTTTTTTTTTTTTTTTTTGAGACAGTCTTATGTCAATCTCAGTAGAGTGCAGTGACATCACAGCTCACAACAACCTCAAAACTCATGGGCTTAAGCGGTTCTCTTGCTTTAGCATCCCAAGTAGCTGGGACTACAGGCGCCTGCCACAATGCCTGGCTATTTTTTGGTTGCAATTGTCCTTGTTTAGCAGGCTGGGGCCAGACTGAAACCTGCCAGCCTGGTTGTATGTGGCTGGTGCCCTACTCACTGAGCTACAGGTGCCAGGCTGGTAAACAAAGTCTTAAAAGGTAGAGGCTCTAGGACAAGTGAGGATATTTAATATTGGGCGTTCTACTGGGTAATAATGTCTGTCATATGTATTTCTCCTTCCAGTGCTTTTGCAGTTGGAAAAGTAAATCCTGTGATTATCAGCATTTCCACTCTAAAAGGGAATATTTTTGGAAAAGTAATATAGATGATAAATACCGTCTACTCCATGTATTCCCAGCTTGTATAAACATATTTCTCATTCATATGGTGCCACAAATGTTCTTGATATAATTTAATTACTCCATATACAACCAACAACTACTCAGAGAGAGGTAATACCTAGAAACATTTCCGGCTGCCATACACAGAGGTGAGGTCATGAAGCCTCTGTTTATAGTTCAACTTCTTTTAGAGATGTCTCTTCTTTCTCTAGTTCGTCCATTGTCCCAACTTGATATTCTACAATTCATGACCTAAATGGGGAATTTACCACCATCATGGTATCTAACTTATAATACTAAGGAAAGGAGGTGAGAAATTTTTTTTAAAGAAAGGTAATAAGCAGGGAAATACAAGTAGAAGGTACAGTTCTGCTTTCTGCACTTGGCCATGAGGTGGTCCTGTGATTTATGACTCCTTTATGAGTTCTCCCTTCCCTTTACCCACTGGGGAGATGCAGTCCTTCATTCCTGGGGAGTCTGAGCCCTTTATAGGACTATGTTGCACTATTCTGTCACGCATCCCCTGACGATTATTGTATAAGAAGGTACCTTAGGGCTAGGCGTGGTAGCTCACACCTGCAATCCTAGCACTTTGGGAGGCTGAAGCAGGAGGATCACTTGAGCTCAGGAGTTTCGGAACAGCCTAAGCAAGGGTGAGATCCTGTCTCTACTAAAAATAGAGAAATTAGCTGGGCACCTATAGTCCCACCTACTCAGGAGGCTGAGGCAGGAGGATCACTTGAAGCCAGGAGGTTGCTGTGAGCTAGGCAGACATGGCAGCCTAGCCTGGGCAACAGAGTGAGACTCTTCTTTCAAAAAAAAAAAACATACTTTAAGGGATCCCCTGAGTCTCATCCATATTTCTCTCTGTCCTTACTCTATAGCATGAACAACATAATCACTTTTTTTTTTTTTTTTAGTGGTTCCAGGAGCTAAGAGTGACTTAAGATTCAACGGAACCACTGTTTCATACCACACTGGAAGTGTTTCTTCCTAGGCATCTAAAACCTCTAATCTAGGGGGCAGTGTGTGTGGCTCGAAAGGGTAGGGCTCCAGTCCCATATACTGGAGGTGGTGGGTTCAAACCCAGCCTCAGCCAAAAATGGCAAAAAAAAAAAAAAAAAGGGGTGGTACCTGTGGCTCAGTGGGTAGGGCGCTGGCCCCATATACAGAGGGTGACGGGCTTGAACCCAGTCCCGGCCAGCTAAAACAGCAGTGGCAACTGCAACAAAAATAGCCGGGTGTTGTGGAAGGTGCCTGTAGTCCCAACAACTCGGGAGGCTGAGGCAAGAAAATTGCCCTAGCCCAAGAGCTGGAGGTTGCTGTGAGCTGTGATGCCATAGCACTCTACCGAGGGTGAGAAAATGAGCCTCTGTCTCAAAACGAAACAAAACAAAGAAACCTCTAATCTATCAGAGATCAGAGTTGCAGCTCTGGCAAGTAAACCTGTTGCAATGGGCCAGGTGGAATTATGAGACATATCACCTCCTGGTTTTATAATATATACTACCTCCTAGTAGCCTCCACTGTAAATCTCCCATCAAGGCTTGCCACAGGCTCTATCCATATAGCATCCTGATTTACCCCAAACATTTTGGGTGCCACTACATCTGCTAGACAAGAGCCAATGGCCAGACCCACTGGCATGTCGCCTATACCAGCTGGTGAGACTTTTTAACTGTGGATCCACAGTAACATCCACGTGGCAGGAATAACATCTGCATTTTCCAAGTTTTGCTGTTCTAAGGTAAGCAGATCTTTTTAAACCGACTCCCAAAGGTCAAGGGAGATAAAGAAGCTGACAAATCCAATTTATCTAAAAGAAACACTTAATAGAGAATGACAAACAGTAGCTATGCCTCTGGCGGCCATGAGATAAGATGGTGGATCCCGGCATTATTACCCCCTACCCAGACCCAGGGCTTATGTACCAAAGGGAAGGAATGTGTAGAACAATCTAAGTTGACCCCTTAGGGAAGGGCAGGAATTTGTGCAAAGGTAGGATTTATGGTGTGTACGTGCTCTTGCTCATAACAGTAGATAAAGTTGAAATCTTAGAGGCATTCCTAGAACTAAGGGCATTCAGAAGTCAACATGGCAGATTAACATCCAAAATGGAGTTGCTTTAGCTGCCACACTTGAATGTTGACAAAAATCCTTACAATTCCCACAAGAATATGCTATTGCATTTATTTCTTCTATTGATAAGGAGGGGAAGCTCTAATGGCTCCCATTTGCTCCTTATCGTAAGACCCCTTTCTTCAGGGGCCAAGTAGCCAATGTGGCCACACATGTATATGGGAGACTAGCATCAGGAGTATTGCCTATACCAACCGGGTGAGTAGGAACCATGATATAGTGGGCCTGGGAAGACAAGGATGAGGGGAACTTCTCACTCCATCCCTTCTCCCTACCTTCTCTCCACACTCCACACAAGGTCAAGAGATGACTTTAGTATTTTCCATGACACTCTGTGTTAGAGCATGGAGGTTAAAGGAAGCAATAGAATTTCAGGCCGGCCCTGAAAGTGACCAGCTGGATGAGAACACTCCACCTGGAAGCAATGTGCAGGTGCTATCTGATGCTAAGCATGTCTAGGACTGGTGGAATAACCCCAGAGATTTCTTTTTCTTTGAATTTTTAATTTTTTTATTAAATCATAGCTGTGTACATTGATGCATTTATGGGGTTCAGTGTACTGATTTGCTATACAGTGTGAAATGCTTACATTGAACTGACTAACACATCCATCACCATGCTTACTTATTTGTTGTGGTAAGATAATTATACCCTTAATAGTTTTGAAATGTACCATTGCATTATGCACGTTTAGGTGGGCCTCCTGGGTGGCAGGGAAGGCAAGAACTCAATTTTTCCCTAACCTCCATAAGCACTCCATCCACTCTGAAGTGGGCACCACTGCAGGGGTATTCTGGGTCCACTGACATTAGCATTAACGTAAAGAAGTTGCCAGGGCCGGGCGGCACCTGTGGCTCAAAGGAGTAGGGCGCTGGCCCCATATGCCGGAGGTGGTGGGTTCAAACCCAGCCCCGGCCAAAAACTGAAAAAAAAAAAAAAGTTTCCAGGGCTGGGCACAGTAGCCCACATCTGTTATCCTCATACTCTGCAAGGCTGAGGTGGGTGGATTGCCTAAGCTTACAGGTTCAAGACCAGCCTGAGCCAGAGCAAGACCTGGTCTCTAAAAATAGCTGGGTGTTGTAGTGGGTGCCTACTTGGGAGGCTAAGGCAAGAAAATTGCTTGAGGCTAATAGTTTGAGGTTGCTGTGAACTATGACAACATGGCACTCTACCAATGGTGACAAAGTAAGACTCTGTCTCCCCCCCCCCCAAAAAAAGTAATTTCCAATTAGTTTCTGAAAGGTTTGGGGCTATTCTTCTTCCAACTACAAGTTGCTAAGAGCAAAGGGTTGCAGGTGCTTTCAGGGGAAAGATCAAGGGCAAGGTTCACAAGGGTTATAATAGATTTCTTGGTTGGGTTCCCCTGTTCATTCCTCATTCTAGGGGCTCTGGGTCTGTGTAATTAATAATTTATCCTAGGAATTCATCCTGAGCTACTCCTCTAGCTGTTAGGTTAGTATGATGACTCAAATGCCAGGCATCTCTGCTGGGCAGACCTAAGAATTATTTTGGTAGATTTCATTTCTAGGAACTCTAAGGTTAATTATCCATAGTTGGAGATCCTGAATGTGTATTAGTCTGCTCCAGGCTGCCACGACAAAATGCTACAGATTGGGTGGCTTAAACAACAGATGTTTATTTTCTCACAGTTCTAGAGATTGGATATCCAAGATTAAAGTACTAGCAGGGTTGGTTTCTGGCAAGGACTCTCTTCATGGCTTGCAGATGGCCACCTACTCACCATGTCCTCACATAGCCTTCCTTTTGTGCACACAAGGAAAGTAAGAGACCTCTAGTGTCTCTTCCTAATCTTATAAACACACCACTACTGGCTAGGCAAGGTGGGTCACACCTGTAATTCTAGCGCTCTGCAAGGCTGAGGCAGGTGAAGCCCTGGACTCAGGAGTTCCAGACAAGCCTGAGCAAGAGAGAGACCCTGTCTCTACTAAAAAAAAAAAAAAAAAAAAAAAAACTACCTGGGCATTGTGATGGGCACCTGTAGTCCAAGCTGCTTGGGGGGCTGAGGCATGAAGATTGCTTAAACCCAAGAGTTCAAGGTTGCTGTGAGCTATGATGCCACAGCACTCTATCCAAGGTGACAGAGTGAGACTGTCTCAAAAGACACACACACACACCAGTACTATCAGAATAGGGTCTCTCATTGTCTATTTGTGCTGCTATAACAATATCATAGGCTGGGGAATTCATAAAGAAGATATATTTACTTCTTACAGTTCTGGAGGCTGGGCAGTCCGAAATTAGGCACTGGCAGGTTTGGGGTCTGGTGAAGGCCCGATGTTCACTTCCAAGATGGTGCCTTGTTGCTGTAGCCTCCAGAGGGGAGGAACACTTGTCCTCACATGGCAGAAAAGCAGAAGAGTAAGCAGAATCAAATTCACTCCCTCAAGCCCTTTTATAAGGGTTTCTAATCTGATTTATGAAGACAAAACCTGAATGACTATCACCACCCAAAAGGCCCCACCTCTTATTACCATCACCACACAGATTCCATTTCAGTATGAATTTTGGAGGGGACATCAGCATTCATACCATAACAGGACCTCACCCTTCTGAACTCATTAAATTACCTCCTTTAAAACTCATTACTCATTAAATTGCCTCCTTCCAGACTCATTAATTACCTCCTCTTGCCAAATACAGTTACATTATGGGTTAGGGCTTCTACATACGAATTTGGGGGTAGACACAGTTCATCCATAACATCTGCCAGATGACCCCAGTTGTTTGTTATGGTAATAATGCTCACTGTGCTGTGGATAACTGCCACCAGCTGGATCTATTCCAGACTCCCTCCAGCATGCTATAAATCAGGGAGCCCAATTTAATGGCACCTGTTTCTCATTGGCATCTTTGCAGGGGTGTCCAAACTGTGGCCCGTGGGTCACATGATTATGTCAGGAGTTCTTTTGCTTATCTTTGGTGTTGGATATCATAGAAATTGTGCACAGATTTTATTTATTTTTTGCTCATCAGCTTTCATTAGTGTTTGTGTATTTACTGTGTGTCCCAATACAACTCCTCTTCTTCCAATGTACAGCAAAGAAGCCAAAAGTTTGGACACCCCTGGGAGTGAACAGCCAGAAGGAATGCTTTAAAAAACTTCTGAGTGTTCCCCACCCCCAAGGCAAGAGTTACAGGGCAAACGTTGTAGTTTCTTGGGAGGGCAACGTTAGGAAGTAAATGGGTGAGATATTCACAATAGATCCAATACAATAGTCTCATGTCCAGAAGTTTTCATTTTTTTCCTCTCTATTATGCCAGTGGGCTTCTAGAGCCACAATGTGATTTATCACAGGCAAGCTTCTGGTCCAGGTTTGGACCAGACAATTCAGAGAATAGAATCTGTCTGCAGCTTGAGTCCAGCACAGTGACTTCAATTCATGTGTGCCTAGCATTCTGTATCTAACTCTTTTCCTTGACTGACTCTGTATCTCATTCCCACCCCTGCACAATATCTATGAAGTAAATCTAGAGCAGTGGTTCTCAACCTTCCTAATCCCACAACCCTTTAATATAGTTCCTGTGGGTCGTGACCTACAGGTTGAAAACCGCTGATCTAGAGGGATGACAGCATCTTTGGAGGGTGAAGATTATCTTCTCCATTAGATGAGCCCTGTCCCTCCACACACAAACACACTGGCCCCAAGGAGTAGAATAGACAACAATCATTGACTCACATCATAAAAGCAACCTTTAATCCTTCTCAGTGGATTTGGAATGATCTCATCTTGGCACTATAAGCATTTGATTTTATATTTTATGTGAGAGGAAGTAGTTACAAGTAGTTGACTTCAATATCCATGCCCCCTCCCATGATTACTCCAAGCTAACCATGATTATACTATTCCCCCTTGCCAGTAAACACGCAAACAAAAAGAAGAGAATATGAGACCATATTCCTTTCTCAGAAGCACCCTACATACTTTTCCAGTATCACTAGCCCTGCATGGCCCAAAAGTATATGAGGGTGCTTCTAAGAAATGTTTCCTTTCTCCTAAGAAGTATATATAAGAGGGTGGTCTTTTTTTTTCCCCCCTGTGGAAATTGTTATGTCTGTGTCTTAGTACATTCAGGCTGTTTTAACAAAAATATCAGCAACTGGGTAGCTTATAAACAATAAATATCTATCTCTCACAGTTCTGGAGGTTGGAAATTCAAGGCACTGACACATTTGTTTGGTGAGGGCCCTCTTCCTGGTAGCTGGTGCCTCACATGGTGGAAGAGGCAAACAAGCTCCCTAGGGTCTCTTTATAAGGGCACAAATCCCATTCATGAGGGCCCCACCTTCATGGCCTAATCACTACAACATTCAGACCCTAACAGTCTGGATACAACCCCTGGGAAGTGCTGCAGACATGCTGCCATGAGTCTAACAGTGAGACTAAATCACTGAGGTTGACAAATCCAGAGGAATCATAAAGAAGTGAAGTATGGCAGACTCCAGGCACAGAGCTCCAGCTTTCCTTGCTCATACATGAGGATATGCAGCAGAGTGCCCCATATCCCCTTGGCTGACCTGCAGCTATAGGCAGTTCCTGGCATGCTGACAGTTTCCCATCACCAGTACTCTGACTTCTCTCCACTGCCTGAGGGTACTATTCCCCAGCACTGTCATGTGAAACATAAACTATAAGAAATAGGAGAAGTAAGAAATAAGTGGAGTGGGGGGAGATTTTACCTCTTAGTTCAAGAAGCTCAATTGGACAAAAACTTAGAAGTAACGAAAAGACCTAACCTACATAATTAAGAAGGTTGATCTAGGGCGGTGCCTGTAGTTCAGTGGGCAGGGCACCAGCCACATACACCCAGGCTGGCAGGTTTGAACCTGGCCCAGGCCTGCCAAACAATGACAACTGCAAGAAAAAAATAGCCGGGTGTTGTGGTGGACACCTGTAGTCCCAGCTACTTGGGAGGCTGAAGCAAGAGAATCACTTGAGCCCAAGAGTTTGAGGTTGCTGTGAGCTGTGATGCCACAGCACTCTACTGAGGGTGACATAATGAGACTCTGTCTCCAAATAAATAAATAAAATTTAAAAAAGAAGGTTGGGGGGATTCTGGGAAGATGGCCGACTGGTAGCAACCCTGGTCAGAGGCTCCTGAGCAAAGAAAGAAAAACTGGTTGGAATCAGAATATATGAAGCCAAAGATGGGGAGCTGAGCCCAGAAAGAAGTTCAGCAAGCTGTAAATCCAAGTAAGATCATTTAAGAACACAAAATACAGGTACAAAGCGGGCCCCAGAACTGCTTGCTAGAGCCGCCCACCTCCCGCGGGTGGCCGCAGAGAAGTCCCTTGTTCTGGGAAGGCACAGAACGACTTGCTAGAGCCTTCCGCACCCCCATGGGTGGCAGCGGACGTGTCCCCCACTCTGGGAGGACCCAGAACTGCTTGCTAGAGCTGCGCACCCCATGGGCGACAGAGGAGACCCCCGCTCCAGGGCTCTGGGCAGGTCCAGAAACGCTTGCTAGAGCCGTAAGCCTCCTGTGGGCAGTGGGTGGCCCGAGAGGAGTTCCCCTGCTCTGGGCAGCCACAGAAGTACTTGCTAGAGCTTTGCACACCCCCGCGGGTGGTGGCGGACGAGTCTCCCACTCTGAGAGGACCCAGAACTGCTTGCTAGAGCCGTGCACCCCACGGGTGACAGAGGGGACCCCAGCTCCAGGGTTCTGGGCAGGTCCAGAACTGTGTGCTAGAGCTGTAAGCCTCCCACGGGTGGCAGGTGGCTGGAGAGGAGTTCCCCTACTCCAGGCAGCCACAGAAGTACTTGCTAGAGCCTTGTGCAGCCCCACGGGTAGCAGTGGACGAGTCCCCCACTCTAGGAGGACCCAGAACTGCTTGTTAGAGCCACGCACCCCATGGGCGGCAGAGGAGACCCCCACTCCAGGGCTCTGGACAGGTCCAGAACCACTTGCTAGAGCCACAATTCTCCTGCCGGCAGCGGGTGTCTGGAGAAGAATTTCCCTGCTCCAGGCAGCCACGGAAGTACTTGCTAGAGTCTTGTGCGACCCCGGGTGGCAGTAGATGAGTGCCCCACTCTGGGAGGGCCCAGAACTGCTTGCTAGAGCCGCGCACCCTACAGGCGGCAGAGTAGATCCATACTCCAGGGCTCTGGGCAGGCGC
>CAUYQV010066890.1:0-71613 GCA_963574575.1 Galagoides demidoff
TTCTCAATCTGTGACATGTGCTAAATATCGCGGGAATTATTAGCAGATAGTTTTGTCCAGGTCGTTTCATTGTAACATGCCATTCAAAACTTTGCTCTTTCTAATTTATCTTTGCAGTGTGAACTATGCTTTAGTTTCACAACATTCCACTAAAAGATAATAATGGGACATAAAAATTAGCAAATGTTATAAATACCTCCAGGCTTTTTTTTCTGTGTTTAGAGTTAATATTGAGGGCTCTTCCCACTTGTTTGTCCGTAAGTAAATAAATGTCAGAAGGATTGTTCCTTAACTTTGTTTTTGACTTCTTATTAACTTGGTCATATAACTAAATACTGAATGTGATCTACACCTGTTTATTACTATGGACATTTAATAAAATTCCTAGTGGCACCCTGAAAAAAAAAAAAGAAATTCAATCTAAGTGTAAAGTTCTATACATATGTGTGTATGTATGTTTAAATGCAGATCTAAGATGTGAGTACTGCAGCACAAACACACGTGATTTTGAATTTAAAAGATGGAATTAAGCCTTGGCTTTATAATTCAATCTTCCTGGCCTCTGTTTCCTCATTTTTAAATAACGATGATAAAAATCACCTATGGCAGACACTGGTGGCTACTCAGTGTACTCAAAGGTTCCTTCTCATGCTGGCAGAGCCCCAATTTTGTTGAGGTGTCCACCTGACCCCTACATAACCCTGAAGTAAGTCAGTGAATAGTATAGGAGTGGCTTGTGGCCAAATTCTGGTCAATAAGACCTGTGGGGAGATCTACTGAAGGACCTAGGGGAAATACTTCCTTGTTCTTAAAAACAGACACTGTGGACATCACACACCTAGCTGTGAAGCCAGAGCTATGGTGAGCAGTGAATGATGCTAGGGAGAGGGAAAAGCTGGAAGCCAGAAGAAGGCAGAGGGCAAAAAGAAATGGGGGGGGACAATCCATTTCCTCACTGTTGAAGCCTACTTCTGGAGGACTTCGGTGATCTCTGCAGTTGACATTATCCCTGAGGCTTTTGCAAAGACTTAACTGAGACAGTGGACAGGAGGGCTTCTATCATGCACACGTAGTATCTTCTGCTTTTAAAGATGGCAACATTTTAAAATTCACCTATGTGCATATAGGCAGAGTTAAGAATGCCAATTTAGAATCGGCAATTGCTCATTCTAGGCTTAGCTACTACACTTAATTAAACAAGTATTGTAGCACAGTTCTGTCATTTAAGAAACTACCTAATTGCACTAGTGCCTTTCCCAATATTCTAGAATTACTGTTGGTATTCTAACTCACATAGCAACCTCAGAAAGTACTCAGCAAATATTTCCATTTTCTTCTCAAAGAAAAAGAGAAGGGAAGTGATTTCCTAAGAGACAACCGAACATGAACGGACAGAACGCTCATGTAAACTATCTTTTAAACACATGCTCTCGCCAACATACCCTCCTTCTGCTGGGAAAAGTGTAATTATGCACCTGGAAAAGGGTCTAAAGCAGAAATTCCTTAGGTAAATATGTCAAGAATCAGAAGCGGTAATCCAGAGTGGGGAATTCTAGCACTGTCAGGGGTAAAGCCCAACTCCTCAGCGCCTCCTACCTTTGGTCTCGCAGATCATCACGTTGCTGAACTCGCTCTCCCCCCCTTCATTGAAGCACTGCATTTTAATGTCATAGGACGTCTCTGGCTGCAAGTGGCCAATCAGGTGCCACTGCTTTGAACCTAGCAAAGAAAATGAAAGAAAAAGCTTTACCCTTGGTACAACTTGGATGATAATGTCAACGTAATTACTCATACACTCAGAGTGAGGCTGGAACAGCATTCACCACCATCTAGTACAATCTGCACAATTAAGAATGTACTTAGTGTAATGTATCTTAGTGAGTGCCGCAGGTAAGTGGCACTATTGCTACATGGCACAGGAAAAGGTAAAAAGCTTTTCTTTTTAAAAGGTAAAAAGTTATCCCTGTATGTTGTTTCATTTAATGAATACTTGTTTCATTAAAAATGATTAATGGTGAGTTTTTCATAAAATATATGTTAATCTTATACACAGGTAAAAGAAAAACCTCAAATCTTTTGATCTCTATTTCAATGTAACCACATCAGTCCACTATGTCCACCCACCAAAAACATTACCATATATGAGATCAACAAATGGTACAGTACCCAGAGCAAGTTTTAAGAAAGGCCTCAGTGAAACTCCCAGTTCTATTGTAATGGCCACAGTATGACCCAACATATAAGGAAATGACTGAACAAACTGCTGAGCACCATCAAAAAGCAAGATCTGCCTTGGCTAACCCTTGGTGCCACTCCCACTCCTGCTTTTCCTTTGAGTCAGGGTCTGCAAAGCGCTAAGTGTCTCTCACATGTGCAGAATGATTCTGTCACACCTGGCACTCAGCCACCAGTTCATTTAGAAACACTCTCCAACTCCAGTATAAATTACTCTCATTTTTACTTCCATGGACCCATGACAAACTTTCATAAATGGGGACACTTTCACCCAATTTAATTAACTCTTTAAGTATCCTTAATCCCTCTTAGGGAAGGGCTCCCTCTTCAGACTGTTTCCACTGTTTCTTAGAAACTCAAGCATACCACCAACTGATGTAAGAACAAATTAAAAAGGGAGAAAACACAAAACAACAACCACACACACGAGTTAAATCTTCTTGGCTGATAGGACCAACGTCACCAGGTTCTTCTTTAATTCAGCACAGACAAAAATATTCCAATCTGGAGGTACAACCCCCTTTCCAAGTCACCAATACAAAATGCCACACTCATACAAAGCTGCATTTCATGAGAAAGAAAATCTCCTTGTTTTAGGATCAGGCATATCTGAAAGGCTCAAGAAGTAAGGAATCCTATACCCCACATATAAATGTAAAGAGGACCCCTGAAATATCTTGATTTAAAAACTGGCTGAAACTGGAACAGACAGACATACTAAAGTTTGTCAGAATTTGAAGACTAGACTAGAGAACGTGTTTACCAGTGGGTGTCTCTAGAGAGCAGAATTAGGAAGGATAAAGGGAGGTGAAAAGAGGCAGAGACAGATACACACTGTAGTTACATGTGTCTTGTGCAGAACCATTTTATGAAAGATATTTAACCTCTGTCAAAAAGTTGTCTTGTTTTGTTTTGTTTTTTTAAGAGCCTCAAGCTGGCGCCCTGGGTAGCGTGTTGTGCCATCATAGCTCACAGCAACCTCCAACTCCTGGGCTTAAGCGATTCTCTTGCCTCAGCCTCCCACGTAGCTGGGACTACAGGTGCCCACCACAACGCTTGGCTATTTTTGACTGTAGTTGTCATTGTTGTTTGGCAGGCCCAGGCTGGATCTGAACCTACCAGCTCTGGCGTATGTAGTTGGCTCCTTAGCTGCTTGAGCTACAGGTGCTAAGCCATGTCTAAAAGTTTTAACAATGAAAATGTGACCTCCCCCCACTACTTTGAACCAGCTGAACTAAACTGAAGACCCAGACAGAACCAAAATGCAGAATAGTCACTAATATCTTTCCATTTCTTTTTTTTTTTAATAGCCATTTTATTGATGTAAAATATGCACACAGAAAAGCCCCCTTAACCATACAGCACAATGAACACTCACACGCTGAGCACCAGAACACTGCTGGTGCCGCCCCAAGCCCACTCACACCCCTTCCAGGCTCTTCTCTCTCAGGACAGCCTCCACAGAAACATCTAAGAGCACAAAATAGTTCTGCCACAAAAAGCTATAGCTTAAGAGAAATAACCCTTCCTTCCCTCAAAAAGTATTTACTTAACACAACTACAATGTGCTGAGTATTAAAACAAAAATCACAGATTTTTCATTACATTACAAAAGTCATTCCACTGGATAAACATTAAAAGGGCTGCTACAATATTTAAAGAAGTGTAATATACCTAATATCATATTTAAAGTAATTTTTTGTAAGAGAAACTATATGCAGTATTTGGTACTATATGGAAAATAACCTTGGCTGAGGGCAATTTTCTGAGATGGTTCGTTAGAATGTTGAGTATTTTAAAAAAATCAGAATCTTTTTTTTTTTTTTTTGAGACAGAGCCTCAAGCTGTGGCCCTGGGTAGAGTGCCATGGTGTCACAGCTTATAGCAACCTCAAACTCCTGGGCTTAAGTGATTCTCTTGCCTCAGCCTCCCAAGTAGCTGGGACTATAGGCACCACCACAAGGCCTGGGTATTTTTTGGTTATAGTTGTCATAGTTGCTTGGCGGGCCTGGGCTAGATTCCAACCTGCCAGCTCCAATGTATGTGGCTGGTGCCCTAGCCACTTGACCTATAGGCGCCGAGCCAAAAATCAGAATCTTGAAGTGAAAAAAGACATTGGAAGAAGCCTTCCTCCCACACAAGCATCCCTTCCAAGATATTACTGAGAAATA
Source organism: Galagoides demidoff (assembly GCA_963574575.1). NCBI lineage: Eukaryota > Metazoa > Chordata > Mammalia > Primates > Galagidae > Galagoides > Galagoides demidoff. Next base: position 4,407 of record CAUYQV010066890.1, read on the forward strand.
GGCACCCATCTTCTATTGATCATTTCCAAAATTAGGGAGTCTATAACTTTGTGAGGGAATCTATGTTATAAATGCTCCATTAGAAAGTTCTTTGTAATTTCCCCTCCATCAACTAACTCAGCCCCTCTTCCACGTCATAGTCCTAAAATATTTGAAGACAGCTATCATGTTCCTTCTGTTGGTCTTCTATTTATCAAGCCTGAACGTCACCACACACTCTATTATTCTTCTTGGGCTCCCTTGATCCATTAATTCAGTACTAAACACCTCCCATTGTAGGGGCTAGAGCCAGAGCAGTGGGAAAAGGCCTGTGCCCACAAGGAAGTTAACGCTGAGTACAGGAGACAGACTTAAAGCAAATAATCTCAAGCATACACACACAGTCTCACACACACATACCCTGTGTATTCAAACTTGGATGACTTCTATGAAATGAAGATAAAGGGTATCGTCAGAAATTGCTGCAAGGGTACCTCAGGCAAATAAGACAAAGTTATCAGGGAAGCCTCAGATGAGGAAGTGGTTATTTAAGCACAGAACAGAGGGAAGTGGGACACCTAGATAAAGGGCTGGGAGCAGAGCACAGTAGGCAGCAGGAACTAGCCTGTGCCAAGGTCCCGAGGCAAAAGAAACTGCTGGTGTGCACAAGGAAACTGAAAAGCCAGAAAGGGGTTCAGAGCATGCGGCTGAGGTTGCAGGCAGGGCCAGCCTGGTCCTGTAGGACCTTCTAGGCGTGTTCAAAATTCCAGGTTCTGTTTTCAATGCAATAGAAAAGCAATTTTGTTTTCTTATTTCTCTTACATGCATTCCAATTTCTCAACATCTCTAAAAGTGGGTAATATACTTAAGGTATGATCTCTCTGGTGCAGACTTTAATGAAACTGAGTGAGACTTTTTTTTGAATGTGGTTAGAGGTTGCAATTGATTTTTATACTCAGGTCACTGTTCACTTAAACAAAACAGAAATAAAAACTTCTTTGGACGAACTACTGACAAATCAGATCTCTCCCATACTTTTGTAACTGTTTCTACAACCAAAAAGGTATTATATGCATAAAACCAGAAAAACTGGCTTTCTTTAGTACAAATTCAACAGCAATAGAATTTATACCATTCTATTTTTTTACTCTACCTTAACCTGGAATGATACATTTCATAACATTTATAAACTCTCTTCCCCCAAAGCTTACCTTCTACAACATCTCTCTTGTAATCACTGTCATTGTCACTATCTGTTGGTCGGTAATAGATATAAAATCCTTGAATAGGAGTGTTATTGTTACTTGATGGAATGTACTAAAAAATAGAGCAAAGATTTGTCAAAGACAAAAATAAATTTAACTTTCACATCCATTAAGATGTATTTATCTGTGCAGTAATTTTTTTTAGCTTCATTTTACAAACATACTTAATGGTTACTTTTAAGGGATATTCAAAGGTATTAAGAGCATTTAGCTTACTGAAGAGCTAAACAAAAATAAAGCTATATAATAGGTTCAAAAGCATAAAAGTACATTTGGTTCAAAATGAAATAATTGCAAGATGTCTATTAAGTTTACACTGGGATGACAGTTTAAGAGATAATAATTTTATTTTTAACCCTGCCCTCCCTTATAACACGGACTTTTTAGACTAGTATTGCTGCCCTTCCATGTCCCCTCAGTTAAAAGTTCAAAAATTTGCTATCCATAGTAGTGTCATGAGAACATTAAGTTGATTATTAACATGACCAAACCAGAAAACCTTCTTACTCAAGAAGACATTCACTTACTGTCCACTTTAGCATGATCTGAGTGTCGCTGACGGCCTCTGTATATGCAATGTGAGGCCCAGCTATTGGACGGTTGGAGAAACGGTTGGGGAACCCAGCCACCTGGTAAGGACGAGACGCTGAGCTCCGAAAACTCTCACCATAATGGTTGATGGCAATGACCCTAAATTTGTATGTTGAACCTTTGGGGGAAAACAAAAACCAAACAAAAACCTCGTAACTAAAAACAGCTCTAAGGAGACAAGTGAAGGTGTCAAATGTGACAAGCATGCTTAAGTATCTCTCTGTCATAAAATACAATACTCTGACGCCTACATGGTAAGCAAATTTTCCCACACTTGAGTATTTCAATAAGCTGGAGGTGGCTGCTCAATGCACTATGCTCAAGATCCCAAGACCTGGCTCGGCACCTGTGGCTCAAGTGGCTAAGGCGCCAGCCACATACACCTAAGGTGGCGGGTTCGAATCCCCAGCCTGGGCCTGCCAAACAACAATGATGGCTGCAACCAAAAAATGGCCAGGCGTTGTGGCGGGCGTCCGTAGTCCCAGCTATTTGGGAGGCTGAGGCAGGAGACTCGCTTGAGCCCAGGAGTTGGAGGTTGCTGTGAGCTGTGATGCCATGGCACTCTACCCAGGGGGATAGCTTGAGGCTCCATCTCAAAAAAAAGATCCCAAGACCTTATTAGGAATCCCCAGGAAAAATGGCCTCAAAAGATTAAGTGTCTTCTCATAGAGGGAGCAAGCAAAGAACAGGAAAGCAGACATTTACTCTTTTAATCATCCTGTTCTAAGTCAGACCCAACAAAGACAGTATTTGTTGAAGTTTCTGTCCCCCAAACTAGGCTCTTTTCACTTAGAAAGAAACAACTGAAGTTTATGAACGTGAATACATTTATCAACAGGCACTATGCAGGTGACAGCAGATGCCATTCTGGGTTCACTGCTACAGGGTGCAGATTTATACTGCAGCAGAAGGAATTTATTTGGATTAATTATTGAGAGCTTTTAAAAAGTGCTGAGGATTGTGAATTTCTGAAAATTTGACTGTGAAGAATAAATTAGAATCCTAATGCGAGTTTCCTAATAGCACAAAAATAATTGTTAGGCTTCTGAAGACAATGTTTTCAGTGCATAAACTATCGCATAGCTGGGCCCACACTTCTGCCTTCTCCCAGCTGTAACGCTATGCTCCTCTGCTCCTGTGTAGACTGACACAGGCAAAATGTATATTTTAAAGTCCAGAATTGAAAATGGTCATGAAAACTAAACAAGCAAAAGTAAACAAAGTTTCTTTATCCTTTTTCTCTTCTACAATTTAAATTCTTTCACATGGCCCAAGACTTTGGGGAGGGAGAGTGGGGTTCCTCAGTTGAAACAAAACTTAAAGAACAAGCAAGTGTTAATCATCTTATTTTCATAAAACTTAGAGCTAAGTACAAGTGTGCTAAAACTCAGCATCAGATCAAACTGATACTTTTTTTTTTTTTGAGACACAGTCTCACTACGTCACTCTGGATAGAGTGCCAAGGTGTCACAGCTCACAGCAACCTCCAACTCTTGGGCTTCAGTGATTCTCAGCCTCTCAAGTAGCTAGAATTACAGGCGCCCACCACAACGCCCAGCTATTTGTTATTGTTGTTGTTGTTGTTGTTGCAGTTGTCATTGTTGCTTTAGCTGGCCCGGCCAGCCAGCCTCAGTGTACGTGACTGGCGCTATAACCACTGTGCTACAGGTGCCAAGCCCTGATGCTTTGTTGTTAACCAAACGACAAGCACTCTTCCTCTCAAAATGCTCTGTCATGGCAAAACATATTCACTGCATTATTTCTAATTGCAAATAAGCAGAAACAATTAAAAGCCAGAAATAGAGAATGATAAAGTGAATTATGATGTATTTACATGCACAGAAGATAAACAGCTATTAAAAGTTGAGCTTGTGAAGAATTTTAGTGACATCGGAAAATGCACATAAGAGGGAAGTGGGGTGATAAAACAATGTTTAAATGGCATGATCCTATTGGTAGTAAGAAAAAAAAAGGGAAGAAGAAATATACCAAAATATAGGCAGCAATTATCTGGTGGATGGGAGCATATCAAGTGCTCACTCCCTTCTTTTCTTTATTCTCAAATTTTTATACAGCATCCATCACTTTAGCAATTAGAAAAAATGTAAGATTGTTAAAAATACGTACCTAACATTTAGTACTGATGGAAAAAATAAAAGGAAATGTTTGAATTCTACTACCTGGTTCTAAACTTCGAACTTCCACAGAAAGTTTAGAAGGAGGAATGTCTTCAGCTGCCACCAGCCAGGCACTAGTCCTCATGCGTTTGTATTCCACCTTGAAGGCAGTGATTGGAGAGCCCCCATTTGCCCGTGGAATCCAAGTGACATAGACTGATGTCTCTGATGCTGTGGAGACAGTAGGCCGATCTGGTGCCTCTGGAACTAAAAACGGAAACATTTATTTCAATAATCCATGATGTCAGAGACAGAGTTTACTTAAATAAACAGGTAAATCCCAAACCTCATGTTATTAAAGGTTCTTGACCAGATTTTTTGCCAGGATCAGTAAAACTATGGCTATCTTCCTGTCCTCTGTTAAAAGCTAATGGGGGCCTGGTACAGTGGCTCACACCTGTAATCTCAGCACTATGAGGAAGGAGGATTACTTGAGCCTAGGGGTTCAAGATCAGCCTGAGCAACATGGCAAGACCCCATCTCTACAAAAAATACAAAAATTAGGTAGGCATCATAGCATGCACCAGTACTGCCAGCTACTCAAATAATTATTATTTGGAGTTTCAAGTATGACTGTGATTATAATTTATAATAAATATGTACAACTATGTGTTTCTTTATTTAAAGGATTTTCTTTATCCATCTAAGCTACATAAAATACATTCAGCAATCCACCATTATATTAATTACTGATATTATAGTCTATCTTAATATTCCTCAAGGACACAGGAATGTTACTTGAAAATACAGACTGCAAGCAGCAGAGATAAAATCTGACTGGTAAAATCAATACTGATAATAATGGGAAGAGAGAATGTTGCTCAGGAGAAGGCAGGAGACTGGATACATAGTTAAATAAAGCAAGTTGCTATCCAGGAAACACATGAACATGTAGGAAAAAGCAGCCAGAGAGCTAGTATCTGGTAATTTTCAGACAGCACAGCCAAGGGCAAGGGACACTCAAACGCACAAACCAAACAGTCGAGAACAGTGGTTCTCAACCTTCCTAACGCTGCAGCCCTTTAATACAGTTACTCTGGGTTGAGACCTACAGGTTTAGAACTGCTAGTCTGGAGTCCTAGACCCTGCGGCAGATGGGAGGTCAGGAGAAAGCTCCTCAGCACCATGCACTCAGCCCCTCTTGGTGACCAAGCAATCTTGTGCACAACTCAAATGGTACACTGTGCTGTCGCTGGCATACCACTCATCCCTACCAGGAAGCATACTGACAACAACACTCTAGTCCACAGGACAGAGTCACTGCAAACTAGTAAACTGCCATTCTGCTTTACGTTAATCACCTATGAAATTTGTAGATGTGAGCAGGTTCTCAGGAGACCAAACAATCTTTTGGCATGCTAATAATCAAGCTATAGCTAGAAGGCTCTGGGCTGTGGGAACCCTAATTTGGGGAAACCACTAAGGGGCCCCATCTCTATCTAGCCTATGCCATGCTCCTCAACTGAACAACACCTCCCACCTCAGCCCCTCATAAGTAGTGTTGCATGTGCTACTTGTATGGAGAAAAACGTGACATGTTAAAGACAAATTCCTTAAGGAATAAAAAGAGGAATATAGTCAAAGCAGGCACCTTTGAGGGATACTTACTGTATTCCTTTTAAGATAGAAAGCAATGGAAACAGAATGAATAGAACTGTTAGTGAATCTCTCTTTTAATTCTACTAGAAAACCAAACATCTTATGTTGATTTATCTAAGGTTAAAACTCATCAAACACCACAGGTCAAACAGGAAAAGAAAGTTATTGGGAAAAATATCTCTACAGGGAAAAATATCTTCACTATCTAAAAGAAATAACACATGACTGCTGATAAGATAGAAAAGAACAGTTAAAACCCCAGATGTGAGCAGTAGTTCCCCAATCCCTGAAACAGACATGCTGCTTTCCTCCTAAATCTGTTACAGAGATTAAACAAATCAGTTTTTATGGTTATCTTTGCTTGAATAACTCCAGACGCATGATTTCCAGAACAGAATCTATGATATTCACCTAAAAGCTCCTACTAGCTATCTTTGTGGTAAATGGTCCCTAGGTGATCAAGCCCAAATCCCTTTCTTTACCCAGTGCAGACCCTAGTCCCTCATCCCCACACAGACCCTCTCCCCTCCTCTGTTTACACCATAGCTCTCCTAAGTATTTTTTGCCTTTCCTCCCACCTTCTTTCTTTTTAAAATCCTTTAAAGGAAAAGACTGAACTTTTAAGTGAACCATACAAGTCACCTACTGCCCCCCTACACTTGTGTTATTCCCACAGCACCTGTTCACATTAAAAATAAAAATCTCTAAGCAAACTAGAATATGTCAGCTACTTATCTCTTGCATAAAAAAGGTGCCTCCCTATTTCGTCACCTAGCGGTATCATCCCTATCCTCCAAGGCTTTGCTCAAGGTGGTGAGAAGCACCCGCCCCCCTGTTCATCTACACCCAGAGATGACTCACGTGTTGCTCGTGTGACTCCTCAGCACCAGGATACAACCTCATGCACCACTCAAATGGTACATCTGTCTACATGACCCACTATGTTGTTATGGGTATTCACTCTACTGTGAATTCCATGAAGGCAGGGATTATTATATTTTAGCTTGGCAGTTCCAGCATTTCCTACAGTGTCAACCAGAGGGTGTGTAAAATAAATAATAAGGGCTCAGGCCTATAGCTCAAGCAGATAAGGTGCCAGCCACGTATACCAGAGCTGGAGGGTTTGAATCCATCGTGAGCCTGCCAAACAACAAGGACAACTACAACCAAAAAATAGCCAGGCACTGTGGCGGGCGCCTGCAGTCCCAGCTACTTGGGAGGCTGAGGCAAGAGAATTGCTTAAGCCCAAGAGTTTGAGGTTGCTGTGAGCTGTGATGCCATAGCACTCTACCCAGGGTGACAGCTTGAGGTTCTGTCTCAAAAAAGAAAAAAATAAATAAAATAAAATAAACAGTAAGGTTTTTACTTTCTAGATATAGGTTTTATTCACATGAAGCTGATATAAGTAATCTGTTTAAGATTGTGCCTGAGGCAAAAGAGCTCAGGTCAGAAGGTTCCTGATAGAAGCAGCACAGGTGCTCGAGAGGGGAGTTCTAACATTATGACCTATCTTTGTCTGAGATCAGTCCATGAAAAACCATTAAAATATGAAGAGAAGCCTGAAAATTCTTAGAGCTCCCCAAGGAAATTTTAATTCTTCCCTTGATGTCCTGACATATTAACATATTAGCACAGCAGAAAAAGCATTCTAAGCTATAATAGTAGAACTCATAAACGTGAGATTTAAAAATTAAAAAGTGTTTCGAAAATTTTATTGCAGAGATATTTAAAAACCATAAGATTAACCAGATAGCAAAAGTGAATATGACATGTGATCTTCCAATGAAATAAATTACTATAGGTACCACCATACCGTTTGATAAGTCAAACACAAAAATAGTCAGACTTTCAGAGTTCAAAACACAAATTTAGTTTTCTTACAAGAAAACAGACAGAAAAACCCTTTTCTTGAGTTCTAAAACTTAGTACCAGAGCATTCTTAATCTGAGTTTATTAAGTTACATGCCAATCTTGACACTGAGTAGTCAAAGGTTAAATATAGGATATTTAAAAAAATGGTTGACAGGCTTGGTGTCTATAGCTGAGCAGCTAGGGCACCAGTCACATACACTGGAGCTGGTGCATGGGAACCCAGCCTGGGCCTGCCAAACAACAATGACAACTACAACCAAAAAATAGCAGGGCGTTGTGGCAGGAGCCTGTAGTCCCAGCTACTTGGGAGGCTGAGGCAAGAGAATTGCTTAAGCCCAAGAGTTTGAAGTTGCTGTGAGCCACAGCACTCTACCAAGGGTGATACAGTGAGACTCTGTTTCAGGAAAAAAAAAAAAGGTTGACATAGACCCTGAAAAAGCTATCTGGTAAGATATAGTCTGAATAATAAACAAATACCCTTTCCACCCCACCTCCCCAATCTGCCATTGGTCTGTGACACTCGTAAACAAAGTGAATAAAATAAAGATTATTTTCTTTACCTCCACTGTACCTGGATGAATCTGTGAGTACCACTCCAAGGTTGCTGTTTGCAGCCTCCGAAACAGCAGGGTGCTTAGGGACGCCCATAGGCGGAGAGGACACCTGCGTGTTTTTTGATGATGCTGTTTTCTCTAGAAAGGTTACAAAACATACGCTGTAACAAGAGCTTATATATATGCAAAGTTAAAAAAGTACCTATGAAAGTTTACTGGTATATAGGAATAAATATATGAACTTATCTGCCATAGCATCTAAACTTAACCTGTATTACAAATACATGGCTGATCTGAGGAAATGACAAAAAATTACTTTGTCTTCTTCCAGTATCTTCAAGGGAAAGCTAAAGAGTGTCTTTTCTCAACATCCTAACTTTAATTTACGCATAGGAAAACCACAAGTGAAAAAGCCGAATGATTCGAGTGAAGGTTTTCAAACTTTTGGTCTGCTTTTCTTTTTACCGTACATATTTCTTAATTCTAAAATATAAAATTCATCATTAAAGAGCTTCTGTTAAGTTTTTCCACAGGAAAATTATCACACTGTTTTAACATTTCAAGAGTTAAAAAGGAAAATTGGGTGACTTTTTAAAAAATGAACATGTATACTTATTATTTAGTTTTTATAGGTCAGGCTCTATAGACATCTAAGGACCAACTGTGAAAATTAACACAAGATACATTTTAAATAGAAAATATTCACTACTTTTCTGGCCAGACTCAGTGAATAAATGAAAAGGTCTTTTTCAAAAGCCTCTAGATCATTGGTTCTCAACCTTCCTAATGCCGCGGCCCTTTAATACAGTTCCTGTGAGTCGCGAACCACAGGTTGAGAACCACTGCTCTAGACTGTCTCTCTTCAATCTTCACATCACTGTTTTATTATAGCGCCATCAAATACTATTCTGCCTAGTCTCCGATCTGCACCCACTGAAGTCTCGGTTCATTTATGGCCAAGCCATGATGGGATCTTTTCTTTTTTATAAATTTTAAAATGTTTTAAGTTATATTCACTCTTATAACACTTGAGTTCCAGCTATAGGTGTGCCTGTCATACAACTAGCGTACACTGTACCCAGAAGATAGATCTTTTTCCCTCTTCTCTTTCTCCCGTCCCCCTGCTGATTTCCACTAAGTTTTACCCCCCTCTGCCCAAATGTGTGCTCACTGATCAGTTCTAATTTAATTGTGAGTGCATATGGTGTTTGTTTTTCCATTCTTGAGATACTTCACTTAGGAGAATGATCTCTAGCTCCATCCAGATTTTTACAAAATGCCTTAACTTGTCCTTCTTCGTGGTTAAGTAGTACTCATCGTACACATATACCACAGATTCTGTTAATCTGCCCATGAAATGATGGGCACTTGGGTTGCTTCCACATCTTTGCAATTGTGAATTGTGCTGTAATGAACATGCAACTGCAGGTGTGTTTTGATAAAATAACGTCTCCTTTGGATAAATACCCAGTAGTGGGACTGCTGGATCACATGGTAGATCTACTTTTAATTCTTTGAGGAATCTCCATACTATTTTCTACAGAGGTTGTACTAATTTGCAGTCCCATCAACAGTGCATAAGTGTCCCTTCCTCTCTGCATCCATGCCAGCATCTACTGTGTTTGGACTTTTTAATAAAAGCCATTCAAACAGGGATAGGGTGATATCTCACTATGCTTTTAATCTGCATTCCCTTGTTGAGCAGTAATGTTGAACATTTTTTCATACACTCATTAGCCATTTGTTTATCTTCTTTGAAAAGATTCTGTTTGGGTCCTTTGTCCACATTTTAATTTTTTTTTTCTTGACTTGCTTGTATTCTACATAGATTCTGGCTGTTCACCTTTTATTGGATGTATAATTTTTGAATATTTTCTCCCATTCTGTAGGTTGTCTATTAGCTCTACTGACTATTTCCTTAGTTGTACTGAAGCTCTTTAATTTAAACATGTCCCATTTAATTATATTTGTTGCTGTTGCTATTGCCACTGGGGTCTTAGTAATAAATTCTTTGCCTAGGTAAATATCTAAAGAGTTTTTCTACATTTTCCTCTAGAATTCTTATGGTTCATGCGTTATTAAGTCTTTTATTCACCTTGAATTAATTTTTGTGAGTAGTGAGAAGCAGGGGTCCTGCTGTTTCATTCCTCTGCATGTGACTATCCAATTTTCCCAGCATCATTTATTGAATAGGGCTTATTCTCCCCAGTGTACCCTGCTATCTGCTTTGTTGAATATCAGTCAGTTATGAGTAGATGGCTTCATATCTGGTTTCTCGGTTCTGTCCGCTGGTCTGTGTCTCTATTTTTGTCTCAATACTATGCTGTTTCAGTTGCTGTAGCCTTGTGGTCTAGTTTGAATTCTGGTAATGTGATGAATGATGGCATCTTTTTAGTCCGGCTTTCCCTCACAAGGTGCCCCACAGAGAGAGTAAGTGCTTTCTTGGTGCTCCTGCAGCACTGTCCTGGGAAATCTCCCATCGCACTTGCACCTGCCGCCTACTCCTGCCCTCCTCCAGTCTACCCACTCTCCCAGCCAGAATCGTCCTGCTGGAACAAACATCTTGTCACTCCTCTGTGCAACTACTCCGGCTCATCTCAGCTCACTCAGAGGCAAAACAAAGGTCCTGGCAATGCTGACAGGCGCAGTGTGATCTGGACACCTGCCTTCTTCCTTAGCACCTCCCCATGGCCTCCTCACCTCCTTTGTTCCCACCTCAGTGCCCCCTCAGTGCTACTCAGGCCCACCAAGCACACCTCACCCTGCCCTCTGCCGGCAATGCCCTGCCCCTCGACAGCCACGCAGCTCTCTACCTGCCCTGCTTCAAGTCCTGGCTCACTCACTGAGGACTTCCCAGCTCACCTGCTTCAACTGTCACAATTCCTAGCCCACGTACTCCCATATCCACTCCTTCATTTATTTTCTTTGTTAGCATTGTCACCTTCTGGATTCGAACCCGCCACCTTAGGCGTATGTGGCTGGCGCCTTAGCCACTTGAGCCACAGGTGCCAAGCCTGCATTGTCACCTTCTAATGTACTTACAACTTAGATATAAGTCTCTCTCAACTAGGATGTAAGCTCCATGAGGCCATGGAGTTTTGTCTGTTCGGTTTATTGCCTAACACACAAAAGGTATTCAGTAAATATTCATGGACAGAATTAAATTTTCTCTTGTAGTTGTTATTTAAGTGTATGTCTCACTTCCTTATCAAAGTCCAAGCTCCACTGGGAAAGACTGTATCTTGGTCATCTTTGTTTTCCCTGCATCACCTGCCCTCATGTTTGCTTATCATGAGCTCTCAAAACACCTATAGAATACTAAATGGAATGGAATAATACAACTACCTAAATGCCAAAAAGGTAGGGAGGGCTGCAATAGGATTGCTTAGTGAATTCACATATAAGAAGCTCTACTCTCCAGCTCATCCCTCTGAAGGAGGACTGTGCTCACCTTTGCTGGTCCGAAAGGTGAGCATGGCAGGCTGTCCTTCGCCAGCTGCATTTCTTGCTACCATCAAGACTTCATAAAGACTCGACGGCTCCAGTTCAGTTAGGTGGAGCTCATTTTCACTTCCTGGGACTCGAACTGTGTGCCAGCTTCCCACCATACCAGCCCCATCGTCCAGCTGTCCAAGAGAAAAGAAGCCAGAAAAACAGGAGATGGAAGGCAAAAAACCTTTCAGCGAAATTTGATAAAAATTAGAATTCACTTAATTCTCGAGGTGTTTGGGGAGTAATACACCATTTATGTAAAAAAATAAAATAAAATAAAGACAGTACTTCTTCACAATAAGAAATAAAGGGGACCTCTAGCAAGAACTCAGTAATTCTCACTGTGAAGACTCCCAGCCCCACTACTGACCACTAGAGTGTGTGGTCTCCAGCCAGTTACCACCCTCCCAGAGTCTATTCCCGCTAGTTGTAATAAAAACAATATCTTCTTTCTTACTGGGCTAATAGAAGAATAAAATAGGGATATAATAATGTGTATTATTGGTAGCATACAATATATACAATGAATATATGTCAAAATAGTATTGTATGTTTGTATGTATGTGCATTATGTAATTATGTGCTATATATTTCCAACATTCTTGTTTCATGTCTTGACACTGTTCTGTATGTATTGGAAGAAATAAAAAGAGATCTAATCACTTGTTTCTTGGTTAATAGAAAAAAGAGACAATTTTGCAGAGTAGGTAAGATTACCTACCAGCAAAACTCACTTCCTGCATCTAAAATAAGGTTGGAAATAGAAGATAAACTTTAAAAGATCCCATGTTAGGCTCAGTGCCTGTAGCTCAGGGAACAGGGCACCAGCCACATACACTGAGGCTGGCAGATTCAAGCCCAGCCTGGGCCTGCTAAACAACAATGACAACTGCAACAACAACAACAAAAAAATAGCTGAGCATTATGGCACGCACCTAGCTACTCGGGAGGCTAAGGCAAAAGAATTGCTTAAGTCCAAGAGTTTGAGGTTGATGTGAGCTATGATGCCACAGCACTCTACCCAGGGTGACATAGTGAGACTCTGTCTCCAAAAAAAAGAGATCACCATGTTAGTTGTTCCAGTCACTGAAACCACCCAATTTAATAATGGATACCAACATGTCTTGGACAAAGAAAATGATTTCAAATATTGAATCCATCCCCTCCCACGTCATTTATTTAGTAGTAGCACTGAACCGAGAGGAGACTTTTCATTCTGCTTTAATAAAAGCCCAGGGGTGGGTGGGTGGGGAGGACATTATTGGAAGGACCAACTGACAGGTGCCCAAGGTTTACCAAAATAAATGACTGAACAATGTAAGATTTTACTAATACAATTAGGATAATTTAAAATGCAAGCAATCATCAGGGATTATGCAAGAAGGCCTTATTCAAACAGTTGTTTCTAATAAGAAACTGCTTTATTTGCCAAGTAAACTATATTCTACTTAGAGAGGTAAGAAATTACTGTTTTAAAAGTGGTTTATAAAAAACTGTCAGGACATCACTGGGTTCTTAGAACCCCACTTTCGGGGGAAATTATTTATATTTCACTGTTGCTGCTTTTACAGGATTGGCAAGTGCAGTACGACTGGTGGGGTATCTGACAAACTCACCATTCTGAAACACTCTTGTCTGTTCTCTGCCATTCCACACAGTACACAATAAGCATATGTGATACAAACAGTGTTACAGTGTGAGGAGAGAGCAGTGACAAATGAGAAGACATTACCTTTCGATACTTCACAAAATAGGCATTGATGGGCAGCTCACCATCCTTTCCCGCCCTCCACACCAGGTTGTACGTGTCTGGTGTGTGGGTCTGTGGGGGGCTCAGTATGATGGGAGCATCAGGGACAGAGTTGGCACTAGCACTCTTCTCAGAAGATGAGCCTGTTGCCCTGGAGTATGTCTTCACTGGAACTGAGCTCAATAATCCAGTTTCTAAACCATCTCTTCTACTTCTCTCATCATTTTGAGTGGTGTCATAAGGTGTGACTGCTTCTGGTTTTGTATTTGCTTCAAAAGGTACTGTAGGGAGAGAAAGAGAGAGAGGAAATGGCTTAAAGAAACTCACCATCTCAGCGTCTTCTACCCAGCTCGGGATAGTACTGCCCTCACTGGTATTATTGGCACAATTTGAGCCCTTCAAGTTAAAACAGAAAATGCTTTATTTTATAATTCATGGAAACATTTATCCTCTAATAGCAATTTGCTCATGGAGCAGTAAGTGAATTATGTGAAAAATCAATTATATGATGCAATAGTTTAGTGGTTTAAAAGTTCTCATTTTTCCTTGCTGTCTACTAGTATTCCCTCTTCTGCAATAATAATTTGCTAGTTTAGGTTAGGCACGGTGGTTCATGCCTGTAATCCCAAGGCCAAGGCAGGTGGATTGCTTGAGCTCAGGAGTCCAAGACCAGCTTAAGTAAGAGTAAGACCCTGTCTACTAAAATAACCATATGTTGTGGCAGTTGCCTATAGTCCCAGGCAACTGAGTGAGATTGTGTTTCAAAATAAATAAATACAATAATTTGCTAGTTTAACCTCAGAAGATTGTAAATTGAAGAACATTAGGCTTCAATTTCAGAAACACAATAAATAACACATTCTGTTGAGAACAAGGTGATATTTATAGCAAGAAAATGGTCAAGAGTTAGGCTTTCACCCACTGGGGAACTAGTCTGCAGAAATGCTACCCTGTCTTCACATACTTGGGCAGCCTCTGCCCACACTGAATCCAAGCACAGGCTATAGGAAGGCAGCTCTCAGGATCTGACCACCACATATAGGTGTCCAAGCTAGCCACATGTAGAGATGACATGGGGGGGGTCCAGCTCCCACAAAGGTGCCACACACCTGAGCAAAGCTACATTGGCTGCTCCAGCCCCAGGTTCTGATCACAACTATATAAGTGACCCAAGCAAGGACAGTAGCAGACCTGCCTGCTGTATCTAGTTAACCCCCAGAATCATAGGAAATAATGAAGGGCTGTTGTTTCAAATTCAATCTCTTGGGTAATCTGTTAGGCAGCAATAGCCACCCCGCCCACAGACACCTGTCCTGGCACAGCAGATAGTCTGCTTCAAGGAGGAGGGAAGAAATGAAACTAACAAGACCAGCACAGATAAAGGAAGAATTTAATTATCTCCAAGTCCTATTTTTGGACATAACTGAAGGTTGGCTTAAGAAACTGCAAATCTAAAGACAGATAAAACAAGCAGACAGAATACAGAATATACAGAAGGTGAAATAATTTCTATGTACTGGAATAAACAGACTGCATATATCCAAAGAAAATTACTGAGCACATCACGTGCCAAGCACTGTGCTATATATTTAATAAGCACAATCCTGATTAATTCTCAAAACAACGCTCTAGGGTAAATGGTACCACTCCCACTTTACAGATGAAGAAATGAGGGTTCAAGAGACTGAGCAACAACAGCTGTCAGGGGCAGTAGCTGTGGCTCGAAAGGGTAGGGCGCCGGCCCCATATGCCAGAGGTGGCGGGTTCAAACCCAGCCCTGGCCAAAAAAAAAAACCCCAACAGCTGTCAGAAAAAAGTGCAGGGGAGCTGTTCATGAACATGCACTTCCCCGTGCAGCCAGCCTAGGAACGGCAGCTAAAGTATTATTAATATTGGCAACAAAAAATCTTCCTGTTTTTCATTCCTTTTGTGGAGTAAGAGAGCACAGGACAAAAACATTATAGTTTATTTTCCATTCGTTTTTAGGAGAACCACCCCACTTCAGGAGACAACCAACACAAAACGGGACTAACAGTGTAAGAGCAGCTCTCAGTTTAAAAGGCAGAAAGGGTGTCCCAGAAGCATCCTCCACCCAAGAAAACAAAAGCTAGTGAGGAAATAATGTAGAAGAAAATTAATTAAGTTCACTCAGACAACTTCAAAATATTGCTCTTGGAACAGTTATGTTTGTATAATGAGTCAGACCATGGGCTGAAGTGCAGGGCGTGAGTTGGTGCCTGCAAACCCAGAGATGTGGGTTCAGAAGTAGAGGCAGTTTGCTGTGGCTTGGGTAGTGGCAAAGGACCTTTTATCATGAGGAGTTCCGTGCACCCTCTGGGCAGTTCTCCACTGGGAAGTGGTGTTTGGCTGTAGAAGAGTTTAAACGCCATAGGCCTCAGTTTACAGAGAGGCATGAGAGAAATTTCACGTTGCAGCCTGTCTGGTGAATAAGTATCAACAATCCACTTCTGTAACATTTCACAGAAATGTTTCGGAACTTTTCCACAACTTTTAATAAGAGGAGGAGTCAATTAACCTTCCTCTTCTGTTCCCACTAATACAATCCCGGCAGTCACAAGATACTAGAAACAATTTAAAAGACTTTAACAGTACTTCCAAAAGTGTTCTCATATATATTACCTCAATGTATCTTCAAAACAACTCACAGGGAAGATTAGCACGGCCCCCCAAGCAAGCATAACATGTAACTTCACGAAACATTACGTTTTTTTCTAGAATATTCTGAGGTTAAAAAAAAAAAGAAAAAAACTCTCTTCCTTGTAGTCACGTCAGAGTAAAATCATCACAAACAAACAAACAAAAAAACCCCCAAACCTCTGAAATGGGTAAAATAGATAGGGAGCATTTTTTAAGGTAGAATGAGCTGAAAAGAGACTGATACAACTATGGCAATGAAAATGAGTTTGTTAATAGCAACTCTGAATGGAAACTAATTAAGCAAGGGTACGAGACATGTCAAATATGCTCCCACTGTGACCACTCTTACCAACAACCCTCATCCGAAACTATTTAGGAAACCCAGACCAACTCCCATTGTAGTTTTGAAGGGTTACAATTCATTCTACAAATATTTGTACATCTAGGACCTCAAAAACCAAAACTCTCTGGGAAAAATAAAAAGAAAGGAGGGGGTCCCTTTTCTCTCTGACTGCTTACTCTCCCTTTCTTTATGAACAAAGCAAACGGCTGTCAGTATGTTGAAATTTAATAAGGCTCAAATTCTGGGGCAAAGAAGCCAATTCTTATACGCTCTTTTGAGTTTTAGTAAACTCAACTGGATCTTAGTAATTATCATAGCACATGCAGAAGAGGTGACACAGAAGCCTCAGGAAGAAGGCAGAGGATGGGCTACTGCAGGTGGAAACCCTAGAGCAAGGGAATCTAAAGGGAATTGCCTGAAAAAGCTGCACAAGCTGCTTATGTAATTTACAAGGGCTTCAGATCTGGGGGTTAACATGTTCCTAGGGGTCCTCAAACTTTTTAAACAGGGGACCAGTTCACTGTCCCTCAGACCATTGGAGGGCCGGACTACAGGCCCCAGGACAAGTTGGCTGCGAAGTAGGACAGGCAGCAGTGGCAAAAACACCCGGCAGGCCGGATAAATGTCCTAGGCGGGCTGCATGTGGCCTGTGGGCTGTAGTTTGAGGATGCCTGTCCTATATCTATCAGCTGTGTCTTATCACATTTAAGAGTCCTTACACCTGGGGTCCCCAAACCCCAAGCCGCTGACAGGACCAGTCTATGTCCTGCTAGGAACTAGGCTGCACAGCAGGAGGTGCTGAGGGAGTGAAGCTTCACCTGCATTTATAGCTGCTCCCAGTCACTCACATCACCACCACCACTGAGCCCTGCCTCCTGTTACAGCAGCAGCTGCATTAGATTCTCAAAAGAGTATGGGCTCTACTGCAAACCGAACATGTGTGGGATTGAGGCTGTATCTCCTTAGGAGACCCTACTGCTTAATGGTCTGAGGTGGAGATGCAGTATGCTTAACTCACTCCAAAACCATATCCCTATCCCAGTCTGGAAAAACTACCTTCTGTGAAACCCATCCCTGGTGCCAAAAGGTTTGAGGAATGCTGCCCTACACCCCATTTTCTGCCAAATTCCTGCATTATTATCTGATGTTCAGCTAACAATTTTGAGCAGAGCCCCTCTTATTTTTACCTGGAAGAATAGATACATATAAGCACACACATGTTCACATATATGTATGAACAGATGCCACACTCAATTACTTTCCTGACTTGAGAATATTTAAGGTTAGTAGAAATCAGTAACTATGTCTTCTTTCCCTAAACACCACCACAAGGGCTCAGTGCAACTTAATAATAACTGGATTGTAAGAATCATAACCTGAAACTCAGTGTGTAATGGAAGGCTTTCTATTGCCAGACACCATTCTAAGCCCTTTTGTATGTCTTAACTTGATTTTCACATTAACCCTATGAGCAGGGAACTGTCACAACACCTGCCACACAGATGAGGAAACAAGCACAGAGAATTTGTCCTGGTTACACAGTCCCTAAGTGGCAAGGCCAAATTTCTGACACAGCCTGCATGCTGAACCTCCACAGCACCCCACCTCTAATGTTCACAGAGGAGCCCAGGGGCACAGATGAGAGCACTGGCCTTCCCTGCTCCCCTTCCAGCCTCCAGCTCCCTCCATAGTGACAGAGTCGTGATTTGCATATAAAGGGAAACAGGAGACTGCATATCCAAACTCTTCTATTTCAACCATCACTCCTCTGCCTGGTCACTGGCTGGTACTGCTCTGGCTAAGGTACCCATACCCTGGTGCTGTGGCTGAGACTGTGGAGGACGGGCCAGGCAAGAAAACCAAGGGGAACCAGGCAGAGAACTACCTGAAGCAGGGAATTCTGGAGCAATTCAACTTCAAACCTTATGTCAGCAGGTGTCTGTTTAGAGCTGCGTTTTCTCTTCACAACCAGTTGGGTGAAGACTGTCGCTTTTGAGAGGCCGAATATCAAAAGTGTTGTAGCACAACTGAGACCCTGCCCTGAGCCTTTGCTTTAAAAAGCCTCCGGGGGGCTCTTCTGCCTGGGTCCTTAAGTCGTTCAGTCTCACTGAAATGTTACAGAAGTGTTTTGAAGATACCCACAGGTCACAGAGCACATGGAGTTAAGGGGAGGGTTTACCCAGCGCCTGGAGCCCATTTTCCTCTTTCTGATATCAATATTTAAAAATTACATAAAGGGCCAGGCACGGTGGTTCACACCTATAATCCTAACGTTGTGGGAAGCCAAGGCAGGTGGATCCCTTCAGCTCAAGAGTTCAAGATCAGCCTGAGCAAGAGTGAGACCTCATCTCTAAAAGTATAAAACTAGCAGGGTGTGGTAGTAGGCGCCTATAGTCCCAGCTACTTGGGAGGCTGAGGCAAGAGAATCACTTAAGCTCAGGATTCTGAGGTTGCTGTGAGCTGTGATGCATAGCACTCTATGGAGGGCAAAAGAGTAAGACTCTGTCTCTTAAAAAAAAAAAAGTATAGGAAGTTTTTAACTCATCATATTATACAACCCTTTAGAAAAATAATGTTGGTTAAAATGGGGGAATACGCACAGGTTACATCTGATACCATGACTCTCCTTTCTCCATGAAGTCAACCTTTTAGACTCTGAATACTATAGGGTTCACGTAAGAAAAACATCTGCAATGCCATTTTCAGTACCTAGAAAACCAAAAAGCATTACTCCCAAAACAGACTGTATTTTGAACTTGCTCCCAAATGAGAGCTATGTGACAGTGAGCTTAAAAGTACATCAGAAATGGAGACCAAGTTTTATCTAATTTACATGAAGCCAAATACCAACAAATACAGTTCTACGTTTCACTGTCATCAGGAAAATAATAAATTTAAAGATTGCTAGATCATTAAAATAACATATTTCAAATCATTTTATCTCCTATTGTAAAAATTATGCAACTAAGAGGGCATATCAACAGCACTCACCAACCATAATGAGCACTTCAGACCATGCAGTGCCATGCTCATTCGCAGCCTCACACACATATTTCCCAGCGTGCTCCTGGGCAGCAGCCTGAATGTAGAAAGTGCTGGAACCAGCCCAGGACAGGGGGACAGGGACAGGCTCAAGGTGTGAGCCCCCTGGTCTCACTAAGTGTGATTTCTGGGATTTAGATCTAAGGACATGAGAAGGATGGCTGGGTATCAATCCATAGGCGTCATACCAGCGGATGACTGGCACTGGCACCCCTGCGGCATTGCAGGACAAAGTGACAAAGTCTCCACCGGCCACCTTTGCACTAGCTGGCGCTGTAATTATAACTGGCTGGAATTCATTGTCTGTTAAAAAAGTAATTTGCATACAAAAAATTAAGAACATTATATTATCTATAATGCAAAGTAATCTCATCCTGTTGAATAGACATAATAGTAAGGATCAAACCAAGATACCTCCCTCCTTATAAGTTCTTTTCTTGTCTCAACTTTCACCAAGTATAACTGTCAACAAAAAATAGAATTTCTCATAGTTGTGGACCCCTAGGCATTTCCTACATAGATTTCTTATCCTTCAGAAAGAGAGGGATATACATAAAGAAATCTTCTAAGAGCTTTCCAATAGGTATACTATAACATTTGACCACTGTAAAGGTAAAACATACACAGCTGAAAACTCATACTTCAACATGAAAAGGGTATAAAGTATGAAACTAGATAATAATTCCTTCAAGAAAATGGTCAATTAGAGGGTTTCGAGGGAGTTAGGGGCATGAGGGCAGGAATCTGATTATAAAAAGCCTGAGAAAAAAAACTTTTCTAAATACAAATTGATATATATTTCTTACAAAGTTCTTCTTGTTTAGAAATATATTTTTTTTTTTTCAAAACTAAAGTGGCAGCCAAGCCTTTCCTTGTGGTCCTGGAATTATCTGGAGGTATTTTTAAGTGAGTCTATGATGGTATAAAGGGAATGACATTTCTTCCAGCGCATCTGTCTTTTTTTTTTTTTTCTCTCTTTTTGAGACAGAGTCTAACTTTGTCACCCTTGGTAGAATGCCATGGTGTCATAACTCACAGCAACCTCAAACTCTTGGGCTTAAGCAATTCTCTTGCCTCAGCCTTTCAAGTAGCTGGGATTACAGGCACCTGCCATAATGCCCGGCTACTTTTAGAGGTGAGGTCTTCCTCCGGCTCAGGCTGGTGTCTTTCCTTTTCTTTAGTCCTACTTCCCATGTCTCACAAAACCAGCCACTGATATCAGATTTCTGTATTCTTGCCAACCTACTGAGTGTAAAACGGTATCTCACTGGTCAGAATCTGCATTTTCCTGGGCACTAGTGAGGTTGCACATCTTTTTGAGTGATTCTCTGCCATTCATATTTCTCCTCCTCCTCTGTGAAATGCCTTTGGTCAGTTTTTCTACTGGGTTACTTTATCTTTTTTGTCATGGTACAGAGTTCTTTATGTACAGTAGACACTGTTCTTTTATTCAGTTACGTATCCCCTCTTAGCTCATTGCTTTTCTTTTCAGTTTTGAATGATATTTTTAATAATGAAGATGTTTTCGCTTCAATGTTGTCAAATCTTTTTTCAATTAGCACTTTTTTAAATGTTTTATTAAAAAGTTTTACCCAAAGATCATATATTCGTCAATACTCTACTCAAAAAAACCTTCCATTTTGTCTTTCACATTTAGGTCTTTAGTCCACCTGAAATTTATGTTTATATTCTATGTGAGTTAGAAATTTAATTTCAGAATTAAACAACTTTATCCTGAATGACAGTTTGGTTCAGAAAGAGAAAAAGGAGGAAATTGTTAAATTCCTCAAACATAACAATAATGAAGACATAAGTTACCAAAATCTATGGGATGTAGCCATAGCAATTTTAAGAGGGAAACATATTGCATTAGATATCTACATTCGAAAAACAGAGAATGCATGAACAAACTCATGGACCATCTTATGGAATTGGAAAAAGAAGAACAATCTAATCCTAAGCCCAGCAGAAGAAAAGAAACAGTTAAAATTAATGAAATTGAAAACAAAAAAGTTATTTACAAAATTAACAAAACAAAATGTTGGTTTTTTGAAAAAGCAAATAAAATAGATAAACCATTGGCCAGACTAACTAGAAGCAGAAAAGTAAAATCTCTAGTAACCTTAATCAGAAATGATAAAGGGGAAATAACAACAGATGCCACAAAGATACAAAAGATTATTTCTGAATACTATCAGAAACTCTAAGCCCAGAAATTTGACAAGGGAAAATCTTGAAAGAAACGAAGGAAGCACATTCCTGCAGAGCACTGAGGATAAAAACTATCCCAAAGTTCCAACCAGAAACTATGCAAACAATATCAGAGCAGGAGGACATGATTAAAATGATGAGCATCTAACATGCTGTGATATTACCCTTCAAAATGGAGGAAAACGAGAGTTTCTCAGACAAACAAAAACCGAGGGAGACCACTACTGGAGGACTTGTACTGTAAGAAATGTTAAAAGTAGCTCTTCAAAGAGTAAGAAAATGAAAGCTGGATCTACATAAAGAAAGAACGTTGAAGAATAAATGAATGAGGGCAAAATAAAACATTCAATTTTTCTCACTAATCGATCTAAACATTAATTGTTTTTCATAGTAATAATAGTAACAATGTACTGGGAGTTCATAACATGAACTGCTATACAAATATAGCAGTGATGTCATTTAAGGGATGAGAATGAGAATTTGAAAATACTGTTATAAACACTTGCCCTACTTTGAAGCAGCGTTATTCTCTTTGAAGATGGACTTATATTAGTTAAAAATGTATATTGCAAGCTCTAGAACAACTACTAAAAATATTTACAGTACTATAATTGATACACTAATATTGGAGATAGAGTAAAATCATACAAAATGCTTGATTAAAACCAGAGAAGGCAGAAAAAGAGTAGAAGACAAGAAGACAAAAAAAGGAACAGGAGTGAATGTAATGAATAGAAACCAGTTAAAAATGACAAATATGGTAAATGTTCATCCAAAAGTATAAAAAAAATCACTTAAAGTAGGAATTATCTAAATATAGCAACTAAAAGACAGGGATTGTTCAAGTAGATAGAAAAATAGATCTATATGCTGTCTGCAAGAAACCCATTTTAAATACGTATATAAAGCCTTGAGAAAAATACAAGTAAAGGAATAAAGGAAAACATTGGTCCTAACACTAAGTGAAAGGAAAGTTGGAGAAACCGTATTGATTTCAGACAAAGCAGATTTCAGAACGAAGGAAAACCCCAGGGATAATAAGCGACATGACTTAGTGGCGTCAGTTCTCCAAGAAGACATAGCCTGCTATGTGTTTATGTGCCTGGTAACACAGAAAAAGAGGAGAACTTGACTAAACACTTTTGTAGTCAGAGCCTCTAATACCCTCTTCCAACAATTAAGCAGAAATCAGTAAAGATACAATTAACCTTGTGAAGGAAAAATAAAATCTTGGAATCTCCCAAAACTCATTATGCTAAAAGGAAGACCGTGACTGAGCCTGAGAACTGACTCAGGCTCCTCTTGGATAATCAGCCATGACCCTGTGTCATGACCTTGTGCGTAAGCCAGGTTCTCACAGCAAAGCTTCTCCGAATGGCTTTCCTCACAGGTTGCTTGCAGGGAATTGCCTTGTTAACACTAAACCTTTCAGAATATACGGTTGCTATAAAACAAGCATATGCCAATTATAACCCTAGAGCCACAGCCTAAATAAACCTTTGATCCTGAGTTCTGTTGCATATCATACTGCTGATGTCAATTGCAAGCTTATCTCCACAGAGCAAACCAGGGCAGATGAGATCAGCCTCTCCTCGGCCTCCTCTGAAAAGCTGATTTCCTGCCCTTCCTTTAGAATGCTCCCTTATCGTGTGTAAAATGAAGATTTACCGATCACTAACTGAGCCTTGCAGGAATGCAGCTGTCTGCCTCACTGCCTACCCTCCCCTTTCCTTCCTCTCTTCTGTGTGCCCTCTCCCTGGAATACCTTGTTTCCACACCCCTCTGGGAGAGCCCAGGCCGCAGATAACATTTGTGGGCTGTGCTTTTTCTGAGCAGGCCCTTAGACTTTGGATTAATAAACTTCATTTGAGTGTGGCTCTCGGTTTCGGTCACTTATTATTTATCAACCTGAAGAACCCTCTCAATTAACATGATGTAATTGACATTTATAGCACACCTCCAACAACACTAGAGACCACGTTCTTGTGACACTCACGTGGAACATTCACTAAGGTAGAGCCCGTTCTGGGCCATGCAGTACATCTCAACAGCTGGAAAGAACAGAAATCATACAAAGTATGGTCTTAGAGCACTTGAAATCAACATCGGGTCTACACTGGAAATCAACAACAGAAAGACAGCTGGAAAATTCCCCTGAATTTTATAATTAAATAACAGATTTCTAAACAACACATGAGTCAAGGAAATTTCAAGTGAAGTGAAACAATATTTTGAACTAAATAAAAATAAAACATATCAAAATATGCAGGATGGGCAGCACCTGTGGCTCAAAGGAGTAGGACGCTGGGCCCATATGCCGGAGGTGGTAGGTTCAAACCCAGCCCCAGCCAAAAACTGCAAAAAAAAAAAAAAAAAAAATGCAGGATATAGACAGGGCAGTGCAGAGAGGGATTTGAGTAGCTCTCCTAATTTGGGATGGGTTTACTCACAAGTCTAGAATTTCCTTGGAGGTGGACTGGTTTGGACCAGGGGCTTAGTTCTTCCTTCTCCTGAGACTTGTGGTTAGCCTAGGAGGCATTGTTTTCATGATGACACCAGGGGTGCAAGAAACCAAGCCCATCCATGCAAGTGCTTCTCAAACCTGTGCTTGAGTCATATCTGCCTATATGGTATTGGCCCAACAAGTCATGTGCCCAAAATCAGTGTCAAGAGGTAGGGAAGGTAATAGATTATTGTTCAGAAATATTCACTCTTTTATCCACACATGGAAGTGAGGATAAAAGAGTGAATATTTCCGAATAATAATCTATTACAATAATGGTAGCAACTTCTAAAAGTTATCATATCTAATGAAGATATTTATTTATGTCAGTTATGTAAACCATTAACATAATGGTTGGCAAATAGTAAAGGCACCATTATTTTTAGCTATTTCTATCATTGTACTAGGCTCTGGAAATAAAATCAGCGTAGTTCTTGTCCTCATAAAACTGAAGTCTGAAGGGTGAGAGGGCCCCAAAATGAGTGGAGGAGGCACCAGAGGATGGGTAATGAGAATCCTGGGCTGATGCCAGACGGCAGCTGTGATGTTCAGTCCAGGATCCCCCAGAGAGCCTGAGGCCCGAGCAGTGGTGACGAGGGTGGCTTTAAGGAACCACACAGAAGTAGACAAGTCCTAGAAAGCAAAAGAAACACCAGAAAGACAGACCAGGGATTTGAAATTTAATAAACGTAGTTATAAATCCCAGCTACATCACTGCCTGAGGTTCTCATCAGTAAATTGGAGACTAGCATACCTGCATGACAGATCGTTGAGAAGATTAAAAGAAGACATACAGTATGTATTAACACACCTGGTTTGATATTTCACACTAATGAATATTCCATAAAGATGATTTCTCTCCCTCCCTTTACTTCCTTTTCCTCTCCCCTTCCCCACCCTCATCCCATCTTGATTCCTCTCTATAAATGGTTTTCTGTCCCTGTTCTAAACCATGTGATTTTAAGAAGTTCTAATAACCATTTTCAATTGTTTCTAATTAGTTTGAAACCATGGAATACTACCTTTGTGTTTGAAATATCACACATTTCTTTGGGAAAAGTCTCTTCCCATTCCTGAAAAACTGATAAAATCTAACAATTGCTGTTTTTACTAATATATATGTTTTATGGCACAGCATCATTAGTGAGTTTGAGGTCTTCCAGGGCAATGCATATTTATCAACTAATTTATTCACTGAATATTTATAGAGCACCTATTATGTGTCAGACACCACGTTAAGTACCAAGAATATAAAACTGATAAAGTAATGACCCCTTCTTCCTGGAGCTTAGCTTTCAATGGCAGAAGCAAAGAAACACATGTATGATGGAGTGATAAGTTTCATGATAGAGAAAGTCTGGGATGTAATGTAAGGACATTACTCAGGGCACCTCACGTGGTCTGGGGAGATGGGAGAAGGCTTCTAGAGTAAGTGGACTCATTTTAAAGTTGACCAGGACAAGAAATAAGCAAATGTACCAGTCAACTGGAGCTCAAGTATCATAAAAATATTTTGAACTCAAAAGTCACAAAAGTAGAAATGCCTTGTATAGAACTAATGCCTCAGCTCTCAAATTTATACCCTGACCTCAAAGCCTGCCTTATTCTCCACTGTTAAACATGATTCATTTTTTCCCTTCTAAGTATCTTCTATTAATTTGTGATTTTGGAGAGTCAAGGATTTCCTAGAACTTCCAGAGACCTTGGTCTGACCCATATATTAAGGAGCAGAAGGGTTTATCTTTGGGCATTGTAACATTTACAATGGGACTGGCATTACAAGTAGCTATAAGGAGGGCAGGGAGTTTCCACCATTTCTCTTATAGCCCACAGTTACATGCGAAATTCAGTCCAAAGGCACCCCCTGTCATGTAGTTGGGGCACAGAAGTCTCTAGGAAATTGGCTCAAACTTTACATAAAGCTCAGTTTTCTGTTGTTGAGATTTTGGGTTTCATTTAAGTTCATTGTTTCATATACTCTGACCACACAGGGGCACTGAGTCAGGAAGAAGGGATTCTTTCCTTTGGTTGGAAGGTAGAAAGAGAACTGAAGGCGTGTTGTTCACTCAGGCACATCACAGACTGTGTCTGCAGAGGAAGGAAAATTAATGGTATTCCAGGGAGTCTGTGTGGTTGACTGGTGAGACGGCAGGGCTTTGAGCAGCTAGAAGCCGTGTTCAACAGTCTGAGACAGGTTACAATCGATATTTCCTTCACATCATCATTTTTCTCATCGTATGTCATTCTGAAGTCCAAATCAGTTTAAGTTTCATGGCACCATGGCAAGACTGAGCATGTTGGCCCACATTTTTATTTCTTAAGAGTCTGCTATTCACCCTCAGTGAACACACAAGTTCCCCATCCCCACTAGCACAAATAGTGAAGTGGAGATAGTCAGAAGAAGAGGAAAGACCAATAGATTCAAGTAAAGATTGAATGAGATTTTAAGTACAGAATCTCAGAGAATCATTTGTTCCTAACCCCACCACTGTAATATGTGAGGATACCTTCTTAACAAAGCAGAAAAAAATGGTGTTCACAAGCACTATAGAGTATTGAAGACAATTATCTTTGATGCTTCCCTCCAAATTAAACAGGAAATAATAAGATATGCATACTCTATTAAACTTACCATAGCAGCTTTTGTATCTCATTAATTTCAATATATTAGGGATTAGACAAAGGCCCATGTGGAAGACTTGTCTCTATTTCTTCAGTTTTAACCAACACTTTGACAACTTGTAAGAGGCCTATACCATTAATATCCTCATCCTGAGGTTTGGGAGGCTGAGGCAGGTGGATGGCTTGAGCTCAGGAATTCAAGACCAGCCTGAGCAAGAGTGAGAGACCCACCCCACTCCCAAGTCTCTACCAAAACAGAAAAACTATGTAGTCATTGTGGCAGGTGCCTGTAGTCCCAGCTACTTGGGAGGCTGAGGCAGGAGGATCATTTGAACCCAGGAGTTTGAGGCTCCTATGAGCTAGGAAGCCATGACACTCTACCTAGTGTGACAGAGTCAAATAAATAAAATGAACAAAAACCATCCTCATTTTGAAGCCCAAAGATGACCCATATTCCCTTATGGATTATTTAGAATTAAAAGAAATACAGGATGGGGTGTGTCTGTAACTTGACTTCTGTCCTCTCTGCACTGCTGAACTTTCTCCTGAAAGGTTACCGGTAATCTCATTGTTGCCACATCTCCTCCTCCATTCCTACTATCTTGACCTCATGGTTGCACCTGCTCTTGGTGCCTGAGCTTCCTCTTTGGAACACCCACCTTCTTTCACTTTGAGAATCCAGCACTATCATGATTAGTTTCTTAACTTTCTAACTTTCTTACATCTCCTGGCACTAAATAAATATCTGATGTTTATTAATGTCAATAATTGCATCTTAATGTTATGATTCACTATTTTATTTAACAACAATAAGATAGTGTTGAATAAAATAGTGAATCATAACTTTAAGATGTAATTATTGACATTCTTTCAGGGTCCCATGAAAGACAAGAGCAGAATGAGGCCAGTACAGTTTCTAGTACAGTTTCAATAAGGTCAAAAGATTCATGAATGCTGGGAGCCAGGATTGAAGCCTAAAGCTTCTATTAACTTAGTCTTTTTGCTTAATTGATTGTTTGCTTTTCTGGTTTTTAATGTTCGATTTATATACATTTTTCCCCCATCAGAAAAAGTCAAAGTTTCTTCATAAATGTTGTTTGGGTCATACAACAAGATAACTCTCTTCATCTACTACAAAATCTGTATCCTCTAGCTCCAAATTCCCCATGCTCTGTTTGTGCAGTTCATGATTCATGAGCTTCAAGCAAAGGGAGGGAAACAAAAGAGGAAAAAATTCCTAGTAAAGATCCTAGGAGATAATAAGTCAGGATTTTAGAAAGGAAGAGAAACCTGTTTTAAGATGAGCCACTTTTCCGTATCCCGAGGACAGTGTCTGTGCCGTTCCTTCAGGGCGCTGTAGCCGAGGCCTTTGCACGCTTGGCTAATTTGCTCAGTGCTTAAAGGCACACACAGGTCCAGAAATGTGAAAGTCGTGGTTCCGATTTCTTACCATGGCAGTAAGCAAGCTGCATGACTAGAAACCATGAAGTGCAAAGCTGCACCGTGAGGGTGCAGGGACACTGAGCGGCCTCCAGGGGATCAGAGTCAGGACCAGAGAGATCAGAGACAGGAGATCAGAGTCAGGACCAGAGAGATCAGAGACCAGGAGATCAGAGTCAGGACCAGAGCTGGAGGGATAAGGATGGTTCAGGTTATTTATTCTCTCTTCCCATGTTTTAGTTAAAACATCAGATTGCCTTCTTTTGTACCCTTCCCAGACCAAATGAATCAGAATCTACAGGAAGGTAAAGCCCAGGTATTAATACTTTTCAAGGCTCAGTGCCTAGGGTGGCTGGCCACATACCCCGGGGGCTGGTGGGTTCAAATCCAGTCCAGGCCTGCCAAACGCCAATGACAACTATAACCAAAAAATAGCCAGGCATCGTGGGGGGTGGGGGGGCTGTAGTCCCGGCCACTTGGGAGGCAGAGGCAAGAGAATCACTTAAGCCCAAGCACTCTACCAAGGGTGATATAGTGAGACTCTGTCTCAAAAAAAAAAAAAAGACAATGTATTTTTCCTGAAACCGACCAAGTGATTTGAAATGCATTCATGGATGAGAACCAGTGTCTAGCCCATCTTACAATAAATATGAACAATTGACACAAATTATCATCATAGCATAAGATGTCTAATGAGTTAGAGTATAATCTTGTTTGTGTATAATCTTGGGGGTTATTTTTAAGTCAATTATAAATTACCAGCATTAAAACTTAAATAGCTATTGCCTTCACTAGAAACGTCTCACTTGTCTGTTAGTGACAGTGCTGAACAGAGGAAAACACATCAATCACTTTAAAACTCCTGGAATTTTTGTGACATCCCACTTAGTCTTCTAGATATTTTACTTCTAGGGTCTGCATAAATTAGGTAATCCGATGTGCTATTTATACTTAGACATAGAAAGTAATATAGATATCTTTAAGGAGATTAAAAGACAAGAAAATGTCAAGCTCAAATATCTATCGTGTATATTTTGTCCTTTCTCCACACCTGAGAAGAACATTCACATTAAATACTTGTAAAATTATATGTACCTGTAATCATGAAACAATCGTGTAAATAATCTACTAGTAAAATGAAAAATTCCTTGGATTAAATACGTTCATTAAAAAACATTTTTCTGGGGTTGCATGGGCTATAAAATGTTTGCTGAATGAATGGCTTTCTGGAAGTTAGCTTTTAACTATTAAGTGTTGCTTAAGGAGTAGCAACAGCAATGCAGACAACTGGAATTCTGTGCAAGTAGGTGTCAGCTACACAGGAAAACTCAGTCCTTTAAATAGGTACAGCTGCATTCCTAACTCGTCACCACTGTGCGTGTGAATTAATGCTGCGTGGGTTTGCATAAGTGGCTGAAAGGGAGGCTCTGCTATTATTAGGGCACAACTCATGGCAAGTAGAAGAGGCAGCAGTTTCAGGTTCAGTCAGGCTTCTAATATCCTCTTTTTATATCTTGTGATTACTGAGTGATTTTGTAGAGCAGTGATCCTCAACCTTGCTAATGCCACTGCCCTTTAATACAGTTCCTGTGGGTCACGACCCACAGGCTGAGAACCACTGTTCTAGAGGATTCTAGTCATTTCTAGATGGTTCTAGAGGATTCTAGTGCCATCCATAGATGGCACTTTTGATGTGGTGTGTTTTAGAATAAAATATTGTTCATAAACACAATGGACAATAAAAAAGTAAGATTAGCAAAAGCTTTCGAGGTGGAAGCTGAAAGATTGGCACATACGAGTTTTGGGTTACTAGGAAGGCAACAACAGAATGAGATCTTCTTAAGGAACAAAAACTATCTGCAAAGGAATATGAACACTCTTTGCAAGTAAGCTGAAACTAGAGAGCCCCAGAAATAGATATTTTAATAAAAATATATGAAAGCACTGTATGTTCAACAACCCCTGAGCTTTAGGTTCCCTGGACATTACAGATTAAAGCAATACAGTATGTGGTGAGGAGTAAGCGTTAGCCAGGCTGCCTAGCTTGAATACATCTCTGCTGTTTATGAGCTGAAGGACCTTGTACAAATTTCTTAATTTATTTTTGATGTAAAGTTTCTATAAAATGGAAATAAAAAGGGACTTACCTCATAGGGTTATTCTGAGGAATAGATCAGTATATTTTAAACTACCTACCTACTATATTTTAAACGTCAAGTATGAATATTGGTTGCCATTACTCTTATTGTTATTATTAGGCATATTTTGTTTAGACTTAAAAACAAATCTTAACCACTATCGTGTTCCCTTCCACCTATAGTTCTGAATCTAAGTGAAACTACAAATAGTAGAAATTATTTCTTAATGAGTCTGCTCATCTCATCAGTTAATCAGCCTTCCATCCATCCCATCCTCTCAACATTTGAACAGTGTGTGAGTTTTAAAATGTCTTGGAATAACTTTAAATTTAAGAAAACTACTCAAATTATCAGATTAATCAATAAGAAAATATAATTTAGTGTTCGGTAGACTACCTCTTTAATTATATACTGAAAAAAAGAAAACGAGAGAATTTTCCTCTTTGAGTTTTTAAACCAATTCAAGAATGAATTAGTTCATGGGAAAAAGAGTTTTGTTTTTGTTTTTGTTTTTTAGGGTGGCACCTGTGGCTCGTTGAGTAGGGAGTCAGCCCCATATACCGAGGGTGGTGGGTTCAAACCCGGCCTCAGCCAAACTGCAACAAAAATTAGCTAGGCGTTGTGGTGGGGGCCTGTGGTCCCAATTACTCGGGAGGCTAAGGCAAGAGACTCACCTAAGCCCAAAAGCTGGAGGTTGCTGTGAGCTGTGATGTCACAATACTCTACTGAGGGCAACAAAGTAAGACTCTGTTTCTGAAAAAAAGGAAGAAAGAAAGAAAAAGAGTTTTTTTAAAAATCTATAATAAAGTTTGTTTAATAAAGAAGAGTATCACTGCATATAATGTCTGTCCCTTTCCTTTTGCTGTTTTTTCTCCAACTGGATTAAAATTCTTTGGGTTGAAGATTGTACCTGAATATCCGTATCTACATCAATTTTAATATATGTGTTTATTTAATCCATGGATAACATTTTTTTTTTGAGACAGAGTCTCGCTTTGTTACCCTTGGTAGAGAGCCACGGCGTCACAGCTCACAAAATGCTGGTTTATAACAATACCATTATCACATTTAATCAATAGTTGTTGAATTAATAAACAGGTGAGAAATTTACCTACATAGTCTCGTAGAATATTGATTTTTAATCAGGAGAAATACAAAACAGCCACTATCCCATAAAGATTACATAGAACTATGGAACCTAAAATAATGTTTGAAAATTTGGGCTTTATTTTTTAAAAAATTTAAGTGACATTTAACACATATTTCCAAAATTATCATAAAAGACATAAATTGTTCATTCAAATAGAATTTGCTAAAATGCCCTCATACAGTTGACATCTGGCTAAACTTAGAATAAAGCCAATTTTTCCAAAAATTCGCATCTGATAGAACAGAATTCATGGACAAGTTCTCATATTTTGAATATTAAGTTTAACAATCTGATGCTGGACACTTTTATCTTCCAGTGCCTTAATTGTAAAAAGCAACCCAATAAGGATTCGATTGCAGTGGTTCTTGCTAAGAACTGACAAACAAAATATTCTGTGTTATATAAAAACTAATTCTTTAAAGTAGCCATGCTCAGTTTTCAGTTTGAAAAGCAGTAATTTCATAATAAACAAGTGCAATGTGTAGGCAGAAGGAATACTACCTTGAGGGAAAAGGCAAGAGATGGAAGAATTTTAAGGCATTAAAAGCCCTTGTCTGAGGCGAAATGCTTGTTCTTCAGGTAGGGCCAGGGCCTGATCTGACGGCCTCTATGCTGGGTTTAGTGCTAGGACCAGTTTAGAGCCTGTATGTTTGTATTTCCAGTTCAGAATTTCCTAGCTTTTCTACTAGAGGACCTCTCCACACTCAATAGTGCTCATATGTTGGTTATATGTCACTTAAAAACACATGCCACAAAGCCATCGCGGATTCAGTATCAGTTTAAAAGGAATATATTTGACTAGTCACAATATGCAGT
The DNA here is from genome assembly GCA_963574575.1 of Galagoides demidoff. Taxonomy (NCBI): domain Eukaryota; kingdom Metazoa; phylum Chordata; class Mammalia; order Primates; family Galagidae; genus Galagoides; species Galagoides demidoff. Next base: position 36,609 of record CAUYQV010066890.1, read on the forward strand.
ATATTTTAAAAATAGTATTTTTAATATATGTGCATATTTAGTCCATAGATAACATTGAGATATATTAACTGTTGGGAAAGAAACTTCAATACCTTGTATGTTGGAAATTGTTGATCTGGCTGATGTTTTAAAATCAACTTGTAGCTGGAAAAGTTTACATTACTCTATTATTTTCCTCCTAAACTGTTCTGTCCTCAAATAGACTTTGTTCCTTTAAGACAGATTATGATTGTACTTCATACTATGTATACATATTTACATGAACAATTAATGAAAATTGTTCCCAATTATTAAAATAAAAAAAAAAAGAACAGTGCTTTGCGGAGGCAGTGGCAAGTCTTCCCCGATGTGTCATGATGGAGTCATTCTCGAAAACTAATGGCTAGAAAATTGAGTAAACACAGAACCAGTAAAGAAAAGATTTCTTCACTTCCAATGAAATCAGGAGAGCACAGTGCTGTGGAAAATTTTGAGACAAGAGCAAGGATTTATTCACGATGATGGTATCTCATGCTCGCAGGCGTCAACTACCAAATGAAAAAAAGTCCTTCCCCAGTATCAGTGCCATAGAGTTGACTGTTGTCAAAATCACTGTCAGATGACCCCATTCTCCCATCTCAGTGCCACCCCATCTTTCTTTTTAGCATAAAGCCTGACACTATATTTAATATAACGAGCCATTAATCAGGACTGGTAATTCTTTCCTCCTCTTGTCATTTCTTACGAGTACCTACCAGCCTCATCGTGCAAAGCAGGAGATGCTCCCAGTTGACACCCTATTCATTTGAATTCTTCTTTCATTCCTTAACGCACTTGAGCTATTTTTATTTTCCAAATCCAACTGGTAGGACAAAAGCCATTATATAACCAGGGCTCCCTTTTCCTAATTCTAACTTACCAAACTTTTGATCCCTACCAATGCTCCATGAAACTAAAACCATTGTTAGTGTCATTTTCCTTGATTTCATTTGTCCTTTCATAGAAGAGCAACTAAATGAGAGGTCACTTACTGCCCAATTTCCTACTGGACAGAGAAACTAGGCTCAGGAATCCAGCCTACCTCTAAGTCACAAATATCTACCACTTGCCAAGTACCACCACCCTAATCATCAGTGTTTACGTATAATAACAGGCATCTTTCAAGAGCACCTTGTGGCAGGTACTGTCCTGGGAGCACTTTCCTCACCTTTCTGAGTTAGATGCTGCTATCCTGTTCTACATCTGAGGAAACTAAGAGACAGTAAATCATTTGCCCACGGATTCACATGTACACGGCTAAATCTTAACCACTATAGGGAGGATGAAGTATTTGCCTCCAATATGAGCCTTCTGGATAACAAAGAGCCTTGAGGCAAGGAAGGAAGAAGCCAAGGAAAGGGAATAAGAAGAAGAACTAGAAAGGTAAGAAGGTAATAGTATCCATTAGATTCCATTTTCTACTCAAATATGTACCATGTGTATTCAGATGAGCCCTGCTAAACCGACTTACCCCTTAGTCCCTACAGGGGAAGGCAGTAAAAGGATGACAGTCATGTCCCCGGACACACAGAGCTGAGCAAATGCCTTACAAACAAAAAAAAGGTAAATAATACAAAAAGTTCCACCAGATGTAAAATTCTGTGAGTGCAGGGGGACGACAGACACTAAAAACTGTCAGAGATCAGAGTGAAAGGAGGTCGCTGCAGACTCAGAACCCCAGGCCCTTGAGGAGCACCATATAAGTAGGAGGAATTTGACGAGTTCCAGTAAAAGGCGCCCATGAGCCCTACAGGTGACGGCAACAGCAGGGGCTGGAAGCGGAGGTGAGTTTGCACAGCTCGCCTGGGTGAGGCCACCCTCTGGACAGCCAGTGGAGCTGAGGCTGAGAACGCTGACGGGGTCCCTGTTTGGGGCGGGCTTTGTCCAAAATGCAAAGGGCGTGTCGCTGAAAGATGTTGTGCAAGATTAAGGCTCTGTTTGGGGAAGTTGTATCAAAAGCAGCGTGCTGACAGATGATGAATAAAACAGAAGAAAAATAACTTAGGGCTTTTCTTCATAGTAACTGGACTTTGGGGTGACGAATGTCTGAACCCACTGGACACAGAAGTGTAAGCAGGCAGGTGCAGAGGGGAAAGGCGTTTCCAGGCGGGGGCGCGGGGACACCCAGCAGTGTGACCATGGACGGCTCAGGTTAGGAAGTGACACACACGTCCTAGGAACAACCTCCCAGGCCAGAAGACGGACTGGCTGAAGTTACGTCTGTCACCCTGAGCAACTAAAACCAGCCACTACCCAGCAGGTGACCCCACAGAGCAAACCCACCCATCTGGTCCACGCTTCCCACCTCCTCCTGTGTGAGTCCCAGAAAGAGATGGAAAAGTTTGGGGAGGAGTCCTGGTCAACCCGAGGGACGGTTCTCATTCCTTGGCCACTACTCCCAGGTGCTCCAGTAGGCAGGATGACCTCGGACAAGCCTCCAGCCACTCCCCCGACGGTTATGAAATTCTGGACACTTTCCGGACACCGCGGCGTTATAAAGGTCGCTGCGTGAGAACAGTTGAGCTCACTTGGCCTGACAGCCCGGGTGGCAGAGGGAAAAGGCCGACGCGTGGCGCCTTCAGGTTGCCCGCCGCGCTCCAGCCACCGCCGGCCAGCAGACCGGGTCGCTTCCGCCGCCACCGCCGCCGCCCGAGGACCCGCGCCCGCAGCATGGAGAAGCCCGCGGCTGGCCGGCTCCCGGCGCTGCGGCTCTGCCTGGGTGAGCCCGCGCCTCGCTCCCGCAGCCCCCCAAGAGGAGACGTCCCCTTTCATTGGTCATTTGACAAGTGCCGGGGTGTCCGAGGGGTTCAGGTGCACCGCATGTAAAGTGAGGTCTCTCTATTAGGAGGGTCTGTCCCTGTAGGGTCGGGGGTAGGGGCGGCGGATCGGCGGGAAAGTGCTTTTCATTGCTGAATTGTTGGATATAGGTTGTGCGTGAAGTCGCGTATCTCCAACGTCAAACGTTGCTGGGAAGATTTTGCTTTTTCTTCCGAATACTTGCCGATACTAGAAATCCAAAGTGTTAGAACTCTGTTGACATTTCATATTTTTGTCTTTCTTTTTGGAGAGTGGAGAGTAGAGCCTGGACCCCGCGCAAAGAGGCTTTTATTTTTTTTGAGGAAGTTCTTTCCCTCCTCGGCCTTGCCCCTCAGTTTTCTAGATTCTAGCCTGGCTAGGTTGCTCCAGGAGCTGATTTGCGCCGGGGCCACCTTGGCTGGAGCTCCAGACGGGAAAGAATTAAAACTATTCCAAGATTCTTGGAGCAGAAGGACTGCGCGCAGGTCCGGAGCCCCCACCCCACCCCCGCCCCTGGCCGGTGCACCAGCCCCGTCGGTCGTCCCGGGGAGCGGGCGCCCTGACAACTCCCGAGCGCTCTGCACCTCTGCAACCTTCATCTGCCTGGGGTGGGGAGGGGGTTTCAACGCCAGCCTTCTTAATTTGAGATGATTTCGTTCTTGTGAGCAGGGAAAAAAACATTCCTTTTATAGACTTTCTGATTTTAAAAAATCACTTTTCATTTCTTAAACCTTAAGAAGAGTTTGGAGTTCTGTGTGAATATTTAAATAAGGAAATGAAATTTACCACCATTCTCACATTTTTCCCCCGCCCCGGAGTTGCAAAGAAGCAAAGTCCCCCAGCCCACCTGCTCTAGCTGTGCAGGATGTGACAGTTAAATTATCATTTCCACACGCCTTATCTCAGCGTTGGGAGAGGTAAGGAAACGCATAGTATGCATACCTGAAACTCACAAGTCTGAGAGCAGGAACCTAAGTGAAATTGGATCTGTGCTTTCTCTACCAAAACTGAGCTAAGACATTCATGTCTACCAAGAATGACTTGCTAGAAGATTCTTGGCGAAGAATGTAGCTTCGCTGTTTGTTTTGAGGGTTGTGTGGAAAGAATAAAATTAGAAAGAGGACAGTCTTCCTAGAGCTAGAAATGACCCTTGAGGTCAGCATGGCTTAGCACGCCCCCTGCACCTGTGAGGTTGCATCTGAACAATGCAACTGTCTGTTCTGGGCGTCTCACTGAATATTCTAATCCCAGACAGCAAGGCCTATGAATAACCTGGTTACTGCCCACTGGTGTGTGTGCTGTGTGTGTTTTTGTTGTCATGAAAGTACTTACCTCCTTTATTGCATTACTTAATTACAGTCCACCTATTTCATCAGCACCAAGCCCATTTCCAAATGAGTTAGGTCAGTTTCTGTTTTCCCAGTCTGTTTGGATATTTCTCTGCCACTAGCAAAGTTCCTGTTTCATGTGCTGCCTCATATCCCATTCTCTATTCAGGTATGCAGGTCCCGTAGTCTTGTTCTAAAGCAAACGACGAAAGGAACTGCCACCTGTTATTTCTGAGATTGTGTTTTTTCCCCCAAACAACGTGTTACCTAGAATTGCTTTCCCCAAATTCTGTCCTTCAAAACAGACATTTATTTTAAAGTTTAGCATATGTTTTATCATTACTTTTTGTGAAATTAAATGTGTTTATGACTGGGGGGAGTTCTGCCCTCCACCCTTAACACATGTAGTACTTCTAAATTCATCAGTGTTTGGTATTACTGTTCTTGTCTTATAGATTGGGAGGCTGTGGGGCAAGTTCCCACAGGAAAGGAGTGCTAACCTGAGAGAGAGCACCCCTGCTTTTCTGCTACCTTTAGCCTACTGAAAATTAGATGAAAAGAACAGAGATGCCCCAAACTGGATAACATTTCTCTAAATGATCTATAATTTCAGAGCAGAATCATCTTTTTTAATCTTGCGAATGTTCCAGAGAAGTTTTTATCTTTAGTTCTGCAGTTGTGTTTAGGAGCTCTTTATCTAATAGCAAACTTTTTATTCATGTCCAAATGGGATTTTGAGCTTATTCCTAAATGACAGTCTCTTTCCCGCAGTGATTGATAGTGACGTAAGCAGAATATTCTTTCTTGGCAATATAAGAAGCACAGGGCCCAGTGACACAATTGTCTTGCTGACAGATCTTGGCAGAAAGCATGATCACAGGCCTGTCCTGTCTGGATTTTGACCCCGGTACCCTGGGTCCCTTCCGCATGGTTTTGCCACGGGAGCAGCTTGGGCGACTGGAGTGTCTGGTTCAGCACTGGGACTCAGATCCAGGAGGTGGGTAGGGACCTAACACTCACCAAGTGCCTCCTGTGTGCCCAGCGTGCTGGGTGCTAGGTGCTTTACACATCTTCTCATTTACTCCTTCGAGTAACTGTACAAAGTCGATGTGATTAGCTAAGTTTAGGTGAACAAAGAAACTAAGGCTCAGCGAAGTCAAACCCCTGACCAGAACTTGGAGATATTAAATGGCAAGGTCACTCTGTGACAACGACTAAGGAACAGTAGATGGTTAGCAGGACCATAGGAAAGTTATAGGTTTCAATACAGAAGTTCCAGAGGCTGGGGCTGGCCCAGGGCTTCGAACTTGTTTTAGGGATGGCATATGTGGAAGTGGACTTTCTGGTCTTCACGCACAGCCAGGCATATAAAACATGGGACTTTTCTTTTAAGCTGTGCCAAAATACGTGGAATTTTTACTTACCATTTATAATTTTCAATCAACACAGTTCCTAGGACATGAATTTTATTATAAATCAGACATTAAACTCCTTTGATTGGGGTCTTTATTTCTGTATTTTCCAAAGTGCATATTAAGTAAAACAATCAAGGAGAAGGATAATCATTTTTTTGTAATATTGTGAGTTGGATATGGTATCCATAAGGGAACAAGGGACCAAAGGACCAAGTTGGAATCTACAGTCCATTCCTATTAACAATGAGAAAGTAAACATGATTTAAAAAATATATATATATAACGTATATATTATATAAAATATATATATAATATATTGTATATATATAATATATAGATTGCATATATATATATACATATATATATATACACACACAATCCTCATGCAGTCCATTTGGAAGAATTGAATTTGAATGTTTTCTTTCCATTTTTGCACAATAATTTTCCATTTGCAAGTTAATGGTCACCCAAGAGATGCAAATGACAAGTGAGAAATTCTCTTCAAAGAGACTAGATAAAGGCACACTTTCCTCATCCCTCAGTCTCCACTTTGAACACATGCCTATGCAAAGCATCTGATTAATCTGGCTGTAACTGCTGCTGAGGACGTTCCATTGGCAGGCAAAGGGAAGGCTCCCAACACTGTAATAGACAGGCCAGGGAGGAGCAGCCTGACAGCCAGTGCCTTGGTGTGGCAACTCTGGAACCTCTGAAAAAAGGTTCAGACTCAGTGTCCTCAGGGTGGCAGTGCAGTTTGGGTAACACTGATGTCTAGGTACATCAGATAGGTACAGTGCAGATAAGGGTTCGGTGGCATTCTAGGTTAAAGTAATAATTTCATTTACAAAGATAGTATTTGTAATACTCAGAGTGATTTGTTAATTGTCCAGAAAGAAAATGCTAACTCTTAATTTCTTAGGTCAGAAATTCTTAAGTTTGAATTTGAGGAATGAAGGTGATTGATACACACACACATTTATATATGTCAAACTTCATAGTTTTGTATTAAGAGGCATAGTGTATAGAAAACAGATTTCGTGTCCTGGTTTTTTTTTTTTTTTACTTTAAACTTTCAGAAAGATTTATTATACTCTGAGACTCAATGTCTCATCTTTAAAATAGAGAGATGGATCTAATGAATATATGATAATAGAAAATAATCAAAATCACCTTGGAAATTAGAGCTATTATCATCATTATCATCATCATCAGAATGGCTTTTTACAAAACACCTCATTTGGTTCTTAAAATGATGCCTTTTTAGACAGGAGAAGGACTATTGTTTCCATTTTACAAATGAAGAAACAGGTTTACAGAGGAGGAATAGCAGGTAAAATTCCAAGTTTCAATATGCCTGTGGATGCCCCCAAATCACTCTTTACTTTTAGTAAAAGTTGTCATTCTTCAAGGCTTAACTAAAAGAGTAAGTCTTCTCTAGAAACCCTGCCCCTCCCTCTCTGGCCTTCCCATCCTTTGAGTCCTGTGGTCCTGGTCATCCCACACTGCAGGTGTTCACCTAACCCCCTCCTTACTCAGGCTGTGCTCACCCTCACCATTGTATTGTGTTCGGTTTATACTAAACATTCAATAAACATGATGACTAGATTGATATATATACTAAATATTCAATAAATCTAGATGACTAGATTGATATATATATATATATATATATATACACACACACATATATATATATAGAGAGAGAGAGAGACAGAGTCTCACTTTATCACCCTCGGTAGAGTGCCATGGCGTCACACAGTTTGCAGCAACCTCCAACTCCCGGGCTTAGGCGATTCTCTTGCCTCAGCCTCCCGAGTAGCTGGGACTACAGGCACCCGCAACAACACCCAGCTATTTTTTTGTTGCAGTTTGGCTGCAGGAGCCGGGTTTGAACCTACCACCCTCGGTACATGGGGCCGGCGCCCTACCCACTGAGCCACAGGCGCCACCATAGATTGATATTTTATTCAGAGTTCTTACCACTAAGTTTTACTCAACCAGCTGTTCTTTAAACATGTATCTGAGACGTGAACTATTTTCAGGCTAAGCAACAGTTTTTGAGATTTCAATTCTGTTGTTTCTGATAAAAGTCTATTAATTTTCCTCCTTCTCTTCCTGTATTTTGTTTTCACTGGCGGTGTGCCTACCACCCCGAGTGCATCCGCACTGCGTGTGGGTGTGTGTTTCAGACAGAGGCAGAGAGGGATTACCCAGCAGTGGTAGGGGTGAGTGACAGATATCCAAAGGGAGAGAGAGTAGTATTGTTTTAGAAATGAGGAGAAACTTAGAGAAACCTAGGCCAAACTCATCTCACCCTCTGCCCCATCCTCTTTCCCCTGACCCTGTTTTCGGAGATAAGGAAACTCCATTGCGAGGGAATGAAATGAGCCTCTGAGCTCGAACTGAGGCTGCCGCAGGGTTCCCACCCCTGGCTCCGAGGACATTAGGACTAGGTAGCGCTTTGTTGTGGGGGCTGCCCTGCCGGGTATTCCGCAGCAACCCTGGACTCTGCCCACTAGATGTCAGTAGTACCCCCTAGGCTTGACAACAGTCTCCAAACATTGCCAAGCATCTCTGGTCTGGTTAGCAAAATTGCATTTGTTTGAGAACCACTGACCTTTTTTATTACTCTAACACATTGCCATCCCTAATTTGAATAATCAGAGCTTGAGTTATCAAGGCAAATATAACTAATATTAACGATAAGTCAAACATAAAACCAATAAACGTGTTTTAAAAAATCAGGTGAGCAGTTTTTATTGCCGATTTTAGCACCATCTGCATTAAATGCTGTGAATCTTACTGACGATGGAGCCGTGAGCACGTTCTTTGATCCCTGCGTTGCTGAAGGACCCCCAGGCCTCCTTCTACATATCCACCACCTTGGCTTTCACAACACAGAACTTTCTTTTATACGCATAAAGTTAATTACCTATGAGAAACTATGGTACATTCAATCTCTTTTGCCTCTTGGCAAAGATCCTATGGCTATCTTTTAAACCTCAAAATTAGGGCGGTGCCTGTGGCTCACTGAGTAGGGCACTGGCCCCATGTACCCAGGGTGGCGGGTTCAAACCTGACATCAGCCAAAGTGCAACAACAACAAAATACCTGGGGGTCGTGGCAGCTGCCTGTAGTCCCAGCTACTTGGGAGGCTGAGGCAAAGAGTTGGAGGTTGCTGTGAGCTGTGATGACACAGCACTCTACTGAGGGTGGCAAAGTGAGATTCTGTCTCTAAAAAAAAAAAAAAGAAAAAAGAAAAAACCCTCACAATTAAAAGAAATACTTATTTTTTAATCTGTTATAAAATAACAGGTTTCATGACGCTTTATCTTAAATAGTTATAGTTATTGTGTCTAGCTCTTAAGGAAACTTAGTTATAAGGTTAACATTAAAAAATTGTAAGAATAGAATCATTCCCGGTAGGAGGCAAGATGAGTTTTCTCTGTGTCTATAAATACATGTAGATGTATATATATTCTCTGAAAAGGAGGCTCTTACTAGAAAGTACTGACAGTAGATCTTTTCAGTACTTGATGTGATAAAGAATTTATAATTGTTTTAACCAAGGTGGAGCAAGACTATATCTAATAGTGGAATTTACTTTAAAATAAGAAGACAACCCAAAACAATGAAGGTGTGTTCTCTCTCCTTGAAAGTACACAAGACTTAACAAGCCTGCTGTATTACAGACAAATCCTAAAATTACAGATGCCAGGGAAGAAGGTAGAAAACTAACAGCCCGGGAGTAGGCTGCTGTGTGACCACAGGAAAAGTGCGGACCAAGCGGAATTTGCTATCCCTTTGGGCTGGGCAGGTGCTATGATTCATTGTGAGTCTGCTGTTCCAAATATTCTAGAAGGTTAAAATTTGGAAAATAAGGTGTATTCTCTTCATTCTGTAACCTAGCTCATTTTATTTTGGATCATTTTTATTTGCTTGGTTATTTTCCAGAGGAATCATTTTACCCTGATATTTGCAATTGATTTTGCTGATCTGGCTTGGCCAGCCAGTCCCAGGAGGGAGGCCCTTCAGTGTGACCATTAGAAAGCAGGGTCGAAAGGAACCATATGCAACAAGGACATTTCCTCCGTCTGGCATCCCGCCTGGCAATTGGGCAACCACTTCGTGGTGCTCCGGGGGCCACGACATTCAGCGCTATCCCCATTCCAGTGACGGTACTCAGCCTCTCCCACGCACGGTCCCCAAGATTGTGTAAGGGTGTAGGCTCGGCCCTGACTCACAGGGAAGAGGCGATTTTATCCTGTGAGTCACTGACACCACTTCCTGCTGGCACATTTGAGATTTCACTGAAACACAACCTTTGAAATATGAAGGTAGAGAGATGAAAAGATGAACTTCACATTCCTAAAACCATTTGGAAATCTGATAGAAACGATGGCTTCTGAATGCATTTTGATTTTTGTAGCTATGTTGAAATAGAAGTTCCACTTGTCAATTTTGAGTCTACATATCATTGATACTATATCTCCTTGCCCTGAATTCTTCTGTGTCTTAGTAGAGCTTGCCACCAGTTCTGATTTTTTAACACTATGTAAAATACTTCGTATCACCGTGAATTATTTTCTTAGCAAGGATCTATTATCAAGGATGAAATATAATATTAGTAATTGAATCATAACATAAGTATGTCCAAATAATGCTAATAGAATTAAAAATACCGAAAGATTAAGGAACTATATGGACATAACTTTACCATTTATTCCTTCCCTGTGTGATCGTACAATACCGAGTAGTGATTCTTAAGGGTGAAGGGATGATGGACAGATGACCATGTAACCCACTGCAGGTGGTTTTTCAAACTTGTGGTCAGCCGCACCTACTTCTCCATCTCGGTTTGCAAGAGTGTGGGGCAGAAGCGTGCTGGAGAGACGCTGGTGGGCAGAGGCGTGCTGGAGAGATACGTGGGAACCACAGAGCTGTGCAGAGGGACTCATGATTTCAAGCCAATTTTGGTGCTTTGGGGCAGCAGTCACCCATGATGGAACTGCAGTTACATTTGAAAGGACCATTTAAGATTATTTACAGTTCCATCTGTAAAATATCCTGCTGTAGGATTAATGCAGCAAGTCTCACAGAAACTATCTTGAACCATGGACTGTGTCCAAGGGAGAGTCGCAGGGAAGGAAAGCCCAGTTTTCTCGAAGAGGCACACCCTGGGCTGAACATTCTTTAATTAACAAAGACAAATATTTCACCTGTGGCCTGAATAACTGGAACAAAGTTTCCAACAGTGGAAAAACTAACAACTTCTAAAAACCTTATTTAAAAAGACCAAAAAGCAACACCCCCAAACGCACTCTACCTTAGTTGAAGGTTGTAGTTGGAAGCCAGTCTAAACAGAAAAGTCCAAGCCCAGAGAAGCCAGTTTCAAGTGTGTGTTTTTTCCTGGCTACGAGCTTCCCGCAGGAGAATCTGCTCCACAGTTTTCCTCAGTGGAAGCGCGGAGGGGCAGGAGAGCCAGGGGTGGAAACCCAGTGGGCCAGCTCTCCGGGCTCCCCGAGAGAGCTGAGCGGCAGTGAGAGTGTATGGCACAATTATTATTGAGATGTAAAACAAAATGGACTTGGGTGAGAATCTAGCTAATCCTTAAAAAGTTAAGTAAAAAATAGATTTCATCTCTGTTGAACTGACAGGGCCATTATTTTTTCATTTAAGAAAAATAATATTTGGGGGTCTATAAGAACATTTAAAGCAACATTCATATTCTAGGGAAACCAAGGGGTGTGGAGGGGACAGTTCTAAGCCTTTAAAGAAAACAGAGTTTTCAAATCATTGGACGAGTGTGAGACTTGATGCCAAAAGGTGGAATTTGAATTCTCTTCGGTGGTCACGAGATGGGTGGTCTTGCACAAGACAGTTAATCTAAACCCATGGCAGTTATTTGAGACTAATAACTACTTCACAGGATTATTAAGTGCCAAGTAGGAAATATAAAAATATAAACTATTTTATGTTAATTTAATGTGTAATTTAATTTTTAGAACCCCAAGAATATGCGATTTGCTTAGGAGACACATGTCTTCTCTAATTAAGAAAAAAATACAATAAAATTCCTGTATTATACAGATTAAATCATCTTTTAAAGTAGCTGTTTATGGAGATTTATAAGCTTGTTCCAGATCAGTAGGGGGAGCTACCCACATGTACTGCTAAAACTGGAGGTCAGCTCCAAGTCAGCGCCAAGGCACCAGTGTCTGCTCAGGCATTTCAGAATATTTTTCCATTTCATTCTCCTTAAAACCTTAAAACCTACCTTAAAAGATAGGTAAAATTAATACCCAGAGAAGTTAATTAATTTGTCCAGAATCACACAGTTCAAGTTTTTCTCCCATGGTTGCCTTCCCAGCATCCTGTGTAGCCTCCCTGTGGGCTGAGATACCCAGCTTCAGTTACAGCCACCCTAGTTTGCTCTGTGTGGGGTCCTTTGTATTCTGGTATCATGGCCTAGTTCCTGGTTCTATAACGTGGCCCATGTAATAACGTGTATACTTGGAAAAGTTATTTAAACTCTTTACCTCTCAGTGTTTTTATGCATCTAGTGGGGATAATGGTGGTATCTTCCTCAAATAGTCACTGAGATAGATAAGGTGATGAGAGCCACGGATGCCACAAAGTGCAGGTCTGAGAAATGGTCACCACTGCTAAGGACTCCTGTCACCAGCACCATAAGTGTTTGTGACAGGACAGTTCTTCACAGCCAGAGGTTAGAAAGACTGGTGGACGTGCAAATACCTGAAGCTTGAACAGAGGAGGCTAAAAGCTCGTGAGCAAACACACGTGCAATCCGAGGGCTTCTTATCACGCTTTCCGTACAACCCAGAAACTCCTGGGGTCCGTCTGATGCTGCTCACCAGCATTTATCTTTTCACCAGACACACATGATGAAGTGGTTGTTCAGATCCTTTCTGTGCTGAAAGAAACTGGTTTCTGGGACTCTGTCGTCCATCTGGCATGTCTGTCTCTTCTCAGATTAGATACGATATATTCTGATTTTTACTGGGGTTACATTTTGTCAGTTGAAATCTGTGCCTGTGGTCACAGCTGCTCGGGAGGCTGAGGTGGGAGGAATGCTTGAGCCTAGAACTTTGAGGCCAGACTGGGAAACAAAGCGGAACCCCCACAATCTCTTTCAAAAAAATTAAAATCTACTTTCACGTGCGATACAGTGAAAGGAATCATTTAGGCATTTGAATTGACAATGAATGTTTCTGAGGTTGAGGTTCCTGTCTGGTTGTTACAGTTAAGTAGAACTTAATTTTGTCTAGAGCCATCTTCTGTGAGGGGGTCTACCTTGGAGCATCACTCTGAACATGTCATAGAGTCAAGGAGTGGAAATTAAACTTCAAAACAGGTCTTAGGGAATGTTACTGTGAAATGTTTAGAGCAGGTCAATTCTGTATCTGTAAATATAATGCCAAGGCTTTTACCCTTGGACGGAAGAGTTGGGGTTCATTTATTTTGAGTTGTGTGCCTGTTTCTGTGAATTATTTTCTTTTATGGTTTTGATGGATCAAATCCTTGAACTATTTAAAACAACTCTATAAAATGTGGTCATTGCATTGAAATTTGATCGAGCTTTCTTACTTTGAGATACTAATTATACATTTGATTTTCCTCCTTAAATAGCTTTGCATTTTCTACAAGCAACTCTCAGTACAACCGTGATTCCATCATGCATCCCAGGAGAGGCTGAGGATAATTGCACAGCTTTAGGTAAGCCCAGCATTATTGCATCAAGGGCTTTACCCATTCTTAAACAGAAATTCAGACTCAGGGTTGGGCACTGTGGCCCACACCTGTAAACCCAGCACTCCAGATGGCTGGGGCAGGTAGATTGCCTTGATCTCAGGAATTCAGGAACTCAAGACCAGCTTGAGCAAAAGTGAGACCCCCATCTCTTCTAAAAGCAGAAAAAAACAGCAGAGCATGGTGGTGGGCACTGTAGTTCCAGCAACTGAGGAAGTTAGGTAGGAAGATAGCTTGGGCCCAAGAGTGTGAAGATGCTGTGAGCCATGATGCCACAGCACTCTACCCAGGGTGACAGAGTGAGACTGTCTCCCCCCACCACCCAACAAAAGAAAGAAAAAAGAAATGCAAACTCAGAACTATAAATATCTGACAATGAAAAAGGAGAGCATAGCTGTTGTATTAATTTTAAACTACCTTATGAACTAGAGTTCTGAAAAAATTATATAAAGGTATAATTGGTGGGGGATGGGCCAGGCATATAACCATAGATATATGATATACATAAATACTTAAATAGACAGGAAACAAGGAAAATCAGATTCCAGATTCCCTCTGGCTATTCCCTGGAGCTTTACTGCAGAACTATCATCAGAAACCAGCCCCGCAGACTGGACTCCAGACAAACCTCTGTACACAGCGTTTTCTCTCTCTCTCTCTCCACACACACACACATGTATATGCATGTGCGTGCGACCCTGTGCATACTGAGCCTTCTTTACAGTAAATGCTCTATTAGGTGAGCACCCAAGGGACTGTAGCAAGCTGGAGGTGGCCAACGTGAGGAGCTAGGCCTGCTGTGCTGATACGGACGTGTGGTGCATGTCTGGCTGGCCAAGTTATGGGGGTGGTCAGTGGAGGGAGGGGGCCAGCTCTGGAGGGTCCACTGCATATACTGTAAGAGGAACACATGATGCACTCCCTTCCCACTCACAGGGCGCATTCAGACACAGCCCTGGAGTCCGTAACCCCTGCCAGACACCACGCTCAGCCACAGAGACACAGAGATAAGGAAAGCGGAGTTTCTCCCTCCAGGTCTGCAGATCTGAGATGCGGTCGCACAGGGACCCACTTTGTGTTCAGTCTGAGCTGCTGAGTCAAAGATTATCTTGACATTTTCCGAAACAACTTTGCCTCCTCTCTTGCCTCTCACCGTCAGGCTCTCTGGAAGTTTGGTCAGCCTCCCCCACCACCCAGTTTTTCCTTCTTTGGTTCTTTGGGCAAGCATACTACAATCAAGGTACTTTTAAAAAATAGTTTTTGTAAGCATCCTGTATAAGCCTCATAGATGGCTTCAGAACTAGACCGTTTTGCAGTGACTTTTCTCCCTGGGCTGCGACCCTGTCCGACAGAGCCTCTTTTCTGGCTGTCTTCTGGCTTTGTGGCCCTCACAGAGGCATCTCCACCTGGGGTCTGTCCCGTCTGCTTCAGGGCTCCCTGTTACACATGCTGGGTGGCCTTGACGGATTTATTTGAGGGTAACGTCAACAATTTAAGAACGCACACCAAAATAAGACTTGCTGGCACAAAACGGTTACACAGTAAAGTGCTTTCGAATTTATAATGGTTTCAGCTTTATAATTTGGGGGGAGAGTAATACACTTCAGAAGTGTTTTGAGGCTTGAAGAAGTTAGAAAAATCTCCTTCTGGAGAAGGGAATGATACTTATCTACTGAGGCGGATAATGATAAGGGGATGTGTGAAACTCGCCTTTTCTAGTCTTGAAATTTGTCTTTTGAGAATTAAATCTTCAAGAATTTCTTATTTTGTTTAGTGCTTGTGGGACGTTTTCCTTTGTGTTCAGGGGTTTGTTTGGGGGTCTGGAGAGTGTGACAGTGACTTCCTACTCCTGAAGGGAATCCCCTACTGATTGGCACCCCACCTGCTTGGCTCGGTGGTTATCGTGTCCAAAGGCAGTGAAATGTGTTCACCTTCCCATTTCCGTCACAGTTCAGACAGACGACAGTCCACGGGTGGCTCAAGTGTCCATAACAAAGTGCAGCGCTGACATGAACGGCTACTGTCTGCACGGACAGTGCATCTACCTGGTGGACATGGAGGACCATTACTGCAGGTAACGTGCCCAGGACACACGGGTACACTTGTCTCTCGCTCTCTCTCTCTGTTTTATATTTCGAAGTTACCCTATGTTCCCATGACCTGTTGGGATGCAGGATATATATGCTTTTTGTACATATATGTGTGTGTATATATAGGTTATTAGCAACTTTATTAACTGAGTCTTTCAAAATAAGGGAACAAAGCTTTCAAATTCTACAGGTGCTCCCGGGGACAGAGTGCGGGGGCTCCAGATGCCTCCCTCTTGCACTTCCTGTGATGGCACCTGTGCTTATAATCTTGTCCCTGGACTGCCACAGCTGCTGTTGTATGATTTAGACAAAGGGTGATTTAAACTTACAAACACCACTCTAGATTATCAGTCACCCTGGCAGCTGAACCAAACAGTCATTTTAATACCACAATTCTGCCAAGTGCTTTGTTAAGTCTTTTTGTCAACACTGGCCCAACTCTGAGGTCATCTTTGAATTCACCTTTGCAACTTGCAGCCAATTTTGCCAGTTTCTTACTTTACAGTGTGAGGTTAGTTTCTATGAAATTAATTCATAACCATGATTTCTTTTTTAAACAACTGACCTTTCTCTTCCATTTCCCTTTAGATGTGATGTGGGTTATACTGGTGTCCGATGTGAACACTTCTTTTTAGGTGTCCGCCAACCCTTGAGCAAAGAATATGTGGCTTTGACTGTGATTCTTATTCTCTTGTTTCTCATCATAGTCACTGGTTCCATATACTATTTCAGCAGATGGTAAGCCTGTGTTTTATTATACTCTGATTTTATAAATTACTTCTGCATGGTATAGTATGTGAAAATATGGAAAGGTATTAGAGCAGTAAGATAGAATCTGCAGGGATGAATTTCTCTCTATTGTTAGTTCTGTGACTTACTCCCTAGGTGATTTAGTGCAAGTCAAATGGGGAATGATCAGTCTTTATCCTATAAAATACAGATAGAAATTCATTACAGGGCTATTTTTATTATTGAAGGTGATCGATACATGTGAAAGTAAACCAAAAGCCTCATGTTTTACTTAGCAACCTATATTGAACGTATTAGATCAAATTTTGAATTTTATAAAACACAGCCCTATGAATTAATAACCTTGAAGGCTTGGGATCTTTAAACTTAAGACGGACTAGAAGAAACAAGCTACCAATTACAGATGCTTACTGTTAAAAAGTGGTTCGTATCAGTCCTCTCAAACCTCACACTCCATCCTCATATATGATATTGTCATGTGCTGAGGACTGAAGAGAAATAAAGGGGGGGGGCATGATGGCAACAGTAGCAAGTGTGAGGACAAAATAAGGCGTGTGCAACCCTCAGAGCATTGTAGGTCACCTCATTACTCCTTTTTTAAAATTTTGACTGATGAGGCATTATTTTGATGTGATGGTAGAAATGCAGTGATGTGGTGTAGTATTTGGAATACAAGTTCCTAAGAAGAAAAGAGAAATAAAGAGGAAAAGGAAGAAAAAGAAAAGGGGGGAAAAGGGAGCAAGAGAACAAAAAACAAAACTCAGACTTGAATGTGGTCACATGCCCCTCCTCCCCCTGGAATTTTATTTTTATGATCCTGTTGATGGCTTTGAGAAGTCCTTTAACTATTTCACTATTTTCTTCCACAAGTTTTGACTTTAGAACAACACTCCTAACACCTCCATTTCCATTTCCTTATCCAACCTCAACCCTTTCACCATTGCCATTTTGGAAACTGGGCTAGTGCACCTTTGACGTTTGTCTGTTTCTTTTTTTGTAAATGTGCTTTGTCATTACTATTAATTGCAGTGCTAACAGTTTTTATCTCTGACTATTTCCAGGTACAGAAAGCAAAAGAGTAAAGAACAAAAGAAGGAATACGAGAGGGTGACTACAGGGGACCCAGTGTTGCCCCTGGTCTGAGTGACACCGTCAAACCTACCGGCGAGGACACCAGTGCCTGCTGGACGTTCATGTTCCTATTTTATTAATAATATTTATGTTAGGTCATGTGTCAGGTCAACAACAGTGTATTTTTAATTTTAATATACTTGAAAAATGTTTTTTTATTTTTGTTTTATTTTTGAATATTTGCTAATATTAACGTGCAGAAAATATTTAATAACAAGAGAAAATTGATATTTTTGTAAGAAGGAAGTTTCTGAGCTAAATGCTCTATTGAAAGCTTCAACACTAATCTCCCTGCTGCACAGTTCCTAGGAGCGGGCCAGGCCCTGGTCATTGTTTAGGAAGTATTAGCGAATGACAGACTTCTGTAAACCTGGATACGTATAGTCAAATCAATCTAATAAGTGTCTTTTTTCTACTCTTCACCTCCATGATAATTGGTTTGACTACATCATGTTTTGGTGTATTAGTTGGCACTACCGAGCCATGTCTTAAAACAGTAATGCAACTGGAACTCAGGGGTGGCAAGTGGAGGCTCTGTGCTGAACAACACACATTTGAAACAAACTAAGCCTGAGGAGACAAAGGTCTCTTCCCCTGAACTCACCTGCACCTCAGTTCCTCAGCCTGAAGGGCCAGTGGCCAGTCTCCTGTGTCAGCCCACACTCCTGCAGGGACTAGCCACCCACCTCACAATCCTCCACACATGAATTGAAGAACTTAATTGTACACCACCTTTGACGCAAGTAGTGGGTATTTCCCAGCTCCACAATGTTCCTTTTTTGTACAGTGCAACATTTATGCAGGTAAATGTTGCTTTTTCAACAATTAGGAAAAAAAAAATCCACATTTGAAGCTAAAATTTGTGCTTCTTTATAGAGAATTGAGATTAAATCATAATTCAAAACTTGATGGACGAGGCTACGTATTATTTTAAAATATGGCAAGACAGTAGTTCTATGGATTATATGAAGATGGAAATGCCATGATTTCATTGTCTATTCAGTAGAGCTTTAACTTGAAAATAGCTCAGTAAGTACCTTCTTCTAGAATTTAAATTTATATATTTAAAATTATATCTTGATACAGGCAGTGGGGAAAACAGGAAAAATAACTCATTAGAAAGCTTTTAACATTTAGAGACTTAACCACACCTTCCTAAGGAGGTTGAATGAAAATGTGGCCTTTAGTTTCTCCTGTTATTTGCATATTTTTGGAAGAGACTAATGTTTCTTCTGAACTTTGAGCCCGTAGATCTCAGTGGATTGATAAGAGTATTTTAGAATTGCATAAGGAGCCATTGCTGTCACCACCTTTGGATTTCAGGGTGGCTGCCCCACTGAGTTCTAAGCATTGGGCAGAGTCTCTTGGGATCACACACCAGGTCGGGGATGATCTGTTCTCTTCCACGTCTTCCTGGCATGTGCTGGGCAATACAGAAAGAATAAGCTCAGGCCGACCGCAAGAGCACAGGTGCCGAGACTTGCATGTGTATCCCTGCGGTCTGCTCCCTGGTGACCGCGTGACTCTCATCTGAAGTCCTGAACTGGCCCTTCCTATTAGGAAATTAGGAAAACAAGCAGCCCAACAAACTGCACGCACACACATTCATACACAAACACATATGTGTACACCAGCTCAGTGATCCCAGAATTACACTCATTCGTGGCTCTATTCACCAGTAT
This sequence comes from Galagoides demidoff, assembly GCA_963574575.1. Classification (NCBI taxonomy): domain Eukaryota; kingdom Metazoa; phylum Chordata; class Mammalia; order Primates; family Galagidae; genus Galagoides; species Galagoides demidoff. The sequence continues at coordinate 55,589 of CAUYQV010066890.1, forward strand.
GTAGAACTTAAGAACAAGATAAAGGAAAATGTAATAAAATCAGTGACATCTAAAAGAGTATGTCTGTTTCCCATTTAATAGAGCCAAAGTCAAGTGCACCATGTAAGAACACATCTTAAATCCTATCCAATCGGCCCTCCATGTCATGAGACCTACATGGTGGATTCAACCAACCATGGGTGGAAAATATTTGGAAAAAAAGATAAAAAATAACAATACAACCATAAAAAGTATACAAACAAAAACATAGTATAATTATTTACATGGCATTTACATTAGGTATTATAGATAAATCTCAAGATGATTTAAACTATGGGAGGATGTGCATAGATAAAAGGAATTTGAGCATTCGTGCCTGATTTTCATGCCCCAGAGGGTGAGTCCTGGAATCCACGCCCTGCGGAAGTGAATACCTGTATTTATTTATACCTACTCTATGGAAAGGAAGTCCATCTATTTTCAGTCATCTTGGCTGTTTCAAAGAAAACCTATTGACTCCAAGAGCTCAGCTTCAATCCGCATATTTTATTTATAAGGAGGTTACTGTAAGCATCTCAACATCAGTACATTGTTTCATCTGAAGCATCTCAATTCATATTACTTAAGTAAATGCAAGTAGTTTGAGTATTTCCCATCTTTAGGAATACCTTAAAAACTAACCCCTGAAAAGTTAAACCTTTATTCATGAATGCATGTTAAATAATAACAAAAAATAACCCCCAATTTTTTTTTTTATGAGTGAAAATAAATCAATGTTTCATTGAGGATAATGCTCTTCAAACATAAAAAATGATTGCTGTCAGTTCATGTGTTCTAGAGACAATGAGAAGGTTTTGGCTCATATGTTCCTGGTTTTACAGATTTCTTATATATATACATATGTACACCCACATGTATATAGACTTATGCTGGGGGTGCCAAAAGTGTATACACATTCTAAGGGATGTTATCTATTATATCTTATGTGATGTATATACCTTGAGCACCTCTTGTAATTACAGAAGTCAATGTGACTTGTGTTCACCTTTCGTTATGAGTATACATTGAGTATTACAATTTTAATACAATGTTTTCCTTTCCTAAATGTATATACCTTTTTTTGGCACCCTCCGTATATTGGTGTGTACCTGGGTTACCACGAAAGGTTTGAGACAGACGGTGTTATGGTCTGTCATTTCACTTCCAAGAAACACAGTCTGCCACGTCCTTTCTGATTCACCCGTGCGAGTGTCGACTTGCTCGGTTTATTGGTGTTGCTGGGAGGGCTTCCTTTGCTTCCATCCTCATGCATTTTACGTTTCTGGATTTCCCTGTGTCTGAGAACTTTCATAATGACCCACGTAGAGCTAGAAGGGGCTGTACATATTCACTGTGTTGGAACCAAAGCAACCCCACTTGCTTAAGTGCATAATTTGTGGCCTCCCAGAGAGTTAACTAAATTCAACTGATATCAGGTAACAAATTGGTTTTTATACAGCAAGAACATGATTCTGATGTCTCTCATTGGTGTGGAATTCAATTATGCAGTTTTTAAAACCCTGTATCTGGTCTATTTTGTCATTTTTGCTCTAATAACCAGTCTGTAGACTTTTGAAAAAAATGCATTTAATTTGCTGCCCAATATTTTCTGTGTAAACAATGTTTCTGGAGTACATTTTAAAGTTCTAAAGAATAATGGTGTCTAAAACATACTTGTTATTCAAATTTGATGATGTTAAATGTAATATAATGTATGTTCCTTTTTGCTTTTTTTGCACTCTGTAACTGCACTTTTTAAATTTGAAGAGCCATTTTGGTATACAGTTTCTGTAAATATGCTAAGAGACAAGGTTGTACTGCATACAGTTTAACTTATCTGACTATGAATTTTATCAGAGTACTGAATTGTATCAATTTGATTGTATTCAATATCAGCTTTGATAATTGTGTACCTTAAAATATTGAAGGAGAATATAATTTACAAGATATTGTTAATTTTTATTTATTTTAATTGGGATCTGGAAAAGGACCATAACTGAAAAATAAAAATTTTGCACCATACTGAGTTATACGGAAAAACATTTTATAATCGTATCACATTTTATGGCCTCCCATAGTGAAGAATTTCCTGAAATAGAAGGAGTTGTATTAAGAAATTCTAAGTGTTAGTATTTTTAAAATAATATTTTAGAGTACTTAAAAGAAGTATTTCTAAAAAGAATAGATACTGGTTGAGAAGTAACTTGTAAAGGGAAACGTCAGCCAGACCAGAATTGTGTCTTGTGATTCCGTGGGCATCTGGTAAGAGGCCTGGCTCCCTGGGCATTCAGAGCAGCCGACAGTGTCTTTCTGAGCCCCCACCACGATGATGCTTCCTTCGTCCACTGCTCAGCAGTGCACAGGGAACTTTATCTGCTTCTTAGCTCCCTGGATCCTTATTTAGCCTGCAGACAGGGCAGGGAGCTACGGCTATGGCCAGTTTGTGAGAAGGTCATTTGTCCTGGGTAACACGGGTGACAGCAGGGGAGCTGTCCTGAGAGATGACGTCTTCTGAGCTGCAATTCCACCACTGTCTGTCCATGTCAGAGGCAGTACGTCTGGAGGAGTTAGTCTCAGATCTAGCTTAGAGTGTTCCTGAAGGAAATAGAAATTCTTATCCAATAGAATTTTGGGGATCTCACAGAACCAACAGGCTGAGCCTCAGTTCAAAGTCTGAGAACCCAGGGGGTTAAGGAAAAGATCTAATGATGCTTTCCTCTCTCAGCCTCTGAGACACCACGGCCACCTGGTTTCCTGCTTATATCTCAGCCTCCTGATGGGTCTGCCACAATCTCTCCCCCTCCCAACTCTGGAGCTGTACACTCTACAGGGCCTCAGAGCACATCACGGCGCTGGATCATTCCATAGGACTCTATGTCTTCAGTTTCATCTCCTTACTAATGATCCCAGCCTAGATTTTTCCTTGAGTTCCAAATGTCTATGTGTAACTACTCATCTCACACTTCCACTTAGATATTCCCTAGACATTTAAAGGTGGCGTGTACAATAACTGGTATTACCCTAAAAAATTTCCCTTTTACGATGTTTCCATCTGGATTAAATTCAACTCCATCATTCTTGTATTTTGTACCCAGAAGCTGCTCACCCACTGGGAGGTACTAACTGACTCATCTTCAGATGATTTCAGAGAGGGGCACTTTTCACTCTTTACAGCAATGGCAGAAATGGCAATTTTGAAGACATTATGCAGGAGGAGTATTTTCCAAGAAACTAGAGTTAGAAGATCACAATTGTCAAAAGGCTAAAACTATAGACACTGAATTTGACTTTGATCCATTTTAGAACATATTTCTCCCCAAATGGTCATAAAACAGTATAAAACATAAGTGCTATTCATTTCCAACATGGATTCGTTAAGAAGGAGATATAAAACATGAATTTGTTTTAAGTACCCTATCTTGTCACCAGCTAATAGTGACTCTGTATACTACAAAGCCACACACAGATACTTTGCTCAGTTTATCTGAATTTCAGAGAAACATTTAGAAAAAAGCTTGCACAAATTTCTTTTTTCTTTTCTTTTTTTTTTTAATTGAATGGTAACTATGTACATTAATGCACTTCTGGGGTACAGTGTGGGGTTTTCACACACAATCTGAAACACTTCCATCAAACTGGTTAACATAGACTTCATGTCATTTTCTTAGTTATTGTTTTAAAACGTTCACATTCTACTCTTAGAAAGATTCAGTTGTACCCTTGTAAGATAAACCTCAGAAGTGATCCCCCCAATCCCTCTCCCTCCATCCTCCCCATATTCTTAGGCTGTTATTAGGTTATAGCTTTCATATAAAAGGTGTAAATTAGTTTCATAATAGGGGTGTGTACGCTGGATACTTTTTCTTCCATTCTTGTGATACTTTGCTAAGAGGAACATTCTCCAGCTCCATCCATGTGAACATGAAGGACGTAAAGTCTCCATCTTTCTTTATGGCTGCATAGTATTCCATGGTGTACATATTCCACAGTTTGTTGATCCATTCATGGATCGATGGGCACTTGGGCTTCTTCCATGACCTGGCAATTATGAATTGGGCTGCAATAAACATTCTGATACAAATATCTTTATTATAATGTGATTTTTGGTCGTCTGGGAATATACCTAATAAAGGAATTGCAGGGTCAAACGGCAGGTCTATTTTTAGTCCTCTAAGTGTACAAATTTCTAATGAGCTTGTAATGTGATCTACCTATTAAGAAAGTCAGCAAAGTGCAGGCTCATGTAATGATGCAGGTATTGTGAGTGAATCCATCACAGGCTGAAATAAATGGAGACCAAAGAATCTCTCAAGAGACTCAAAAGACTTCTAGAGTTGATAAACAAATTCAGCAAAGTCACAGTCATAAAATCAATGTACACAAATGAGTATCATTTCTATATACCAAGCTGAGAGTCAAATAAAAGATGTAATACCTTTTACAGCAGCTGCAAAGAAAATAAAACACCAAGGAGGTGAAGGATCTCAACTAGAGGAACTATGAAACACTGAGGAAAGAAATCACAGATGACACAAACAAATGGAAAAATGTCTCATATTCATGGATTGATAGAATCAGCATTGTTAAAATGTCCACACTGCTCAAAATGATTTACAGATTCAATGCAATCCACATCCAAATACCAATGTTGTATTTCACAGATTTAGAAAAAGTAATTTTACACATAGGTTAAAACCAAAAAGAGATCAATAACCAAAGTAATCTCAAGCAAAAAGAACAAATCTGGAGGCATCACCTTACCGGATTTGGAATGCTACTACTATGCTATAGTAACCAAATAGCATGGTATTTGCACAAAAATAGAGGCACAGACCAGTGTAACAGAACAGAGAATCCAGATATAAAACATCTACCTACAACCAGCTAATCTTTGACAAGGCAGACGACACACAGTAAGGAAAGGAAGCCCTATGTGATAAATGATGTTGGGAAAACTCAATAGCCACCTACAGAAAAGTGAAGCAGGACACCTCTCTCACCATTTACAGAAATCAATTCAAGATAGATAAAGCATGTAAATGTAAAGTATGAAACCATGAAAATTTTAGCAGGAAATGCAGGAAAAACTCTTATATGCATTAGCCTAAGCAAATAATTTGTGACTAAGACATCCAATGATATTAAAGCAATAATAAAAATAAGTAAGTGGGACTTCATCAAATTAAAAAGCTTCTGCATAGACTAGGTAATAATCATCAATGGACAAAATAAACACTCTCCAGGATGGGAGGAATTGTTCACAGACTGTACATCTGATAAGGGGTAATTTCCATAATCTACAAAGAATTCAAACAAGCAAGAAAAACAGAAATAGCCCATTAAAAAATAAGTTAAAGACTTGGAAAGGTTTTTCAAAAGAAGATAGACCCAAACATATGAAAACATGCTCAACATCACTAACCATCAGGAAACGCAAATTAAAGCCACAATGAGGTATTTATTCCTTACCCTTGTGTGAATAGCTATCAAATACCTGAAAAAAAAACAATAGATGCTGGCATGGAAGGAGAGAGAGAGGATTGCTGATACACTGCGGGGACTACAAATTGTAATGCATACAACTTCTATGGAAAACAGCACAAAAAAAAAAAAAAGAAAAAAGAAAGAAAACAGCATGGAGATTCCTCAAGGAAATAAGTATAGACTTATCATTTAACCAAAGAATTCGAGTACTAGGTATCTACCCACAAGAAAATAAATAATTTTATCAAAAAGACACCTGCACTCAAATGTTTATTACAGCACAATTCATAACTACAGAAGTGTGGAATCAACCTTAACTCTTAATTCATTAGTGACTCACAAAACATGGGGAGTACATATATCATGAGGCACTACTCAGCCATAAAAGGAATGAATTAGTGTCTTTAGCACCAATTTGGAGGGAACTGAAGTTCATTATCCTAAGTGAAGTGTCTAAGTAATGGAAACACAAGCACACACGTACTCTATAATGATTTGGAACTAGTCAATGAGCCCACGTGGGCACAGAGAGAAGGAAAAGTCACTGGAACTCAAGAAGGTGGGAGAGGAAGAAGTGGAGGGGTGAACACCTACCCCACAGGTACGGTGAACACTATTCATGGGATAGGCACACTGAGAGGCCTGAATTAAGCATTGCAAATTAAATTACATAAAGTTGTACCAAAGTATGAATAAAAAAGGTAAAGAAAGAGAAAAACACTGACAAAATCATAACATGTTTACGGTGTGACAAGGAGACCTTCCCGACAGTAGCAGAGGATCTATATTTGGTAACAGTTAAGAATTCAGTTTGAGGGCTGCGCCTGTGGCTCGAGGCGTAGGGTGTCAGCTCCACATACCGGAGGTGGCGGGTTCAAACCTGGCCCCAGCCAAAAAAAAAAAGACTTCAGTTTGAACATCATCACCTTGAGAAGGTAAACTTTACACTTAGATGTAATAGGTAATTTTTTGAAGTTCTTTATTAGGAAATCAACACCATCAATCAGTGTGGTAGGCAGAACAAGTCAGATTCTGAAATACTCGAGGGCAAATCCCTGGAACCTGTGAAGATGTCACATCAGATGGTGAAGGGACATTACAGGTGTGATTAAGATTACAGACCTTGACTGGGGACTTGACCCCAGAATAGCCAGGCGGGCTCCATCTAAGCACTGGAGTTCTTAAGGTGGGAGTAACCCCAGCTATGGTCAGAGAGACGTGGTCACACAGTTGCTGAGGAAAAAGGGGGCTGCAATCCCAGAAATAACGGGAGGCCTTTGGAAGTTGGGGAAGGCTGGGGTGTATATTCTCCCCTGCAGCCTCCGGAAGAGAATGTAGCCCTGCTAGGACCTGCACGTTACCAAGGGCCAGCACCTTGATTTCAGCCCCAGGAGGCCTCTGCTGGACTACTGATCTACAGAAATTTTAAGATAATACATTCTGTGGTTTCAGGTCACAAAATCATAGTATTTTCTTACAGCAGTGATTAAAAATTTAATACAATCGATTTTATGGACAGTTTTTTCTTTTTATTTCAAAATAGGAAAGGGATACAAACATTTTTATTACACAGATACCTCAGTCAGGGCTTTGGGGGTTCCTGCCACGAGAATAATGTTCACTGTACACAACAGGTAAATTTGCACCCTGGACCTCCTCTCCCACCCTCCCTAATTTTTGGTCTCCAGTGACCTTTTTTGTGTACCAGTTGTTGAGCACCCACTTGTCAGTGAGAATGGGCGTTTGGTTGTATATTCCTGAGACAGCTCAGTCGGGATAGTGGTCACCAGGAATTTTGGAAGGATGGGAATGAGATTCTTTGAGGAGACTGAGAGAAAGAGACTGGACGGAGACAGTCCCCTCCACCAATGGTGATGACCTGGGTATGAACTGAAGAGCGTGTGGGGTGGGGCTGTCCCCGGAAGAACAGAGAGTAAGAACGAAGTTTAGACACATCAGAGAGGGAAAAGCAAATATTTATTAATTGAGTATGAAATATGAGGGAAAGAAAAGTTGGAAAGAATTAAATTTGGGAAAGAAGCAAATGAATCTAGTTTAAATACATTGAATCTGAGATAATAACCCTGCTACGTGTGGAAATAGCATATCTAAGGTATTTGGAAACATCTCCATGTTATATATTATCTTACAATTTACAAAACACTTTCGCACCTAGTACCTCTTTCTTTCGAGGCACACTCCAAGATGATTATTACCTGCAGAAGAATATAGTCTCCAAAAAGATTGTCCCTTGCTCAGGATCACAGAGCAAGTCCAGCCGCAGAGCTCACATGTCGTGAGACACGTTTTCACCCCCTTAGAGGTGCCTCCCTCACCTGGAGGGTGGGTGCATGGTCTAGACCAAAGCGGGGTGGCCGGGTGACCCCCATCACAGACACTACAGTGGGAGCCAGAGACACACTTCAGGGAACCAACAATTTAGTCTGAGAAAACTGGTAAAATGAATTTCTTAGGAACTGGTAAAATTTTAAGAAGCCTTTGGAGACAAATCAAATGGGTAGATAAGCCATTTCTTCATTCATTCCTTCATAGCTACACTGTCGAGAGTTTATGACGTGTCTCATTATTCTACATCTTGAGAATAAGTAATGCACAGGAAAGATAAAGCCTAGAATTTACAATCTAGTGAGAAAAGAAAGAAAATAACTATTAGCAAAAGTACTAGTGGCAAACGGGCATACAGGGCTTACTGTCTGTTGTTAAACTTCTCAGATAAAATAGTTTTTAAATCCCTATCACAACTCAGTGAAGTGTGGAACTGTATCTACAAGATGCATTTTTCAGATGAGGTGATTGAGGCACAAGGTAACATGACCAAGGTTTATTTATGGTCAGTGACAAAATAAGGTGGTAATATGCAATATGCTATGATTTCACAGCTGTCAGGGAGGTGTCTCTACGGAGGCCAAACCCAAGGAGAGACACAGAGATGAGACGAACATGGCCATGCAGACGCGTGGAGCCAAAGGATTCTTGGCCTGGAGCAGGAGCCCCAGAACCCCAGAGACAGTCGATCAGGGTGGCCCAGGGCAGGCTCAGGGCAGTGCTGAGAAAAGTCCGAGAGGCAGCCACGGGGACAGACTTTAGGGATTGTAAGCATTGCTAAGGTATTTGCCTTTCATTAAAAATGCAATCAGAAGCTATCAGACGGCTGGAGACAGGGTGGTGTAATAATTCAAAAAGACCAGTCTGTTTGCTTTGCAGAAAATGCACTAAAGAAAGTCTAGACTGAAACCCAGGAGATAAGGTGGGGGGTATTTTAATACCCCCTTAATTATAAGGTGGCCAGGACACAGGTGGTAGTAGTGGAGGTAAACAGGAAAGACTGAATCTAGGGTATAGCTAGAACATAATTCACATCAACGCAACCTGCTGATGGTTGTAACATAGTGGCACAAAACCTGGGAGGGGGGAAATATCCAAGATCGGGCCGGCCAGTTCCCATAAGAGAAACCCAGAAAAGCAAACTGAGAAAAAGAGCACAGGCCATTGTTGGACTTGGGAATGTCGTAAAGGTGGAGAGAGTGTTTTTAATAGGGGAAGGTGCAGGGTAGATTGTGCCAGATCACAGTTGGCTGTGGGCAGGGAATCCTTACTTAGAATCTTGGCTGCAACAGAACAGAAAGGGCACGCTCTCAACCTTTCAGGGCGGTGTTTAGACGCACCACACCTCCCGCTTTTCTCTTTCCCTTTTTGCGCTTGTTAAAATCTACACTAAAGTTGACATCAGGGCAGAGGTTCAGATTATGAGTTAATGGAAGTTGGGACGACCCAGTGGATTTCACCTCTTCCTGTCACCTCTGGCACTGCGGCCACGGGCGGCTGAGAGTTGGCTCTCACCCCGAGTTTCAGGAGAAGGAACAGGCAGTGAGTCACACACTTGCCTCAGCTGCAATCTGATTGTAGTGAGAGAATCCGCCTGTGGGAATGCGGTGCCTTCCTTATCGGTGGGTGGGGTCCTGGACACGGGGCTGGGCTGGTGAACACACACAGGAGCCTCTGCCTCCTGGACCTGCTGCTATAGTGTCCTGTAATCTGGTTGTAGGTTAAGGGATATAAATATTAGTTGGCTTCTCAGACGTGTTCTCTCCTTGATATGACACTGGAAAAACCTAATAATAAAGTATTACCTTACAGCATTGTGTTTGCCTTTTTAATCTGTGTTTTCAAAGAATCTCCAGTGGTCCGTAGCCTCCACTGTAGTTTCCTTAAGTTGGGACCAATCCCCACCAGTTCATATGCTGAGCGTGTGCTTGGTTCCCGGCCTGCTGTCATTCTGTGGTGCTTAGTAAAGAGAGTTCAACCTCTGTTACTAATAGGAAACGGTTAATTCATCATTTCTCATTGGGACCAATATAGGTTGTGAAAACAGCTCAAAACCAAGATTGTAATAGAAATAGTTTCTGGATGTAGGGAAATTACACTATGCATAATTTAGGTCTTAAAATACAGGTAAGAAACTAACTTTAGAAATTAAATATGTGTAACAGGAGAAATAATTGAATTACTTCCATAGTCCCTGACATGGAGACAATTCAAATTTAGCATAAATACAAAGGACTGTGCCTGTCCACAGATGCTGGTCAGCTCTCTGTTTAGAGCATATAGCACTTGGGTTCAGGCTCAGGCTTGAGATACTTTTGCCGGAAACAAATGTCACAGGCCACACCCCTTTATAATTTAGCCATATATCAGTTTACAACAATGGAAAAAAGGATTTCATTGATGTATATTTTATATTCCCACAAAAGAACGAGTTTAGGGGTTAAGTCTTAAGGTCATTCATTAACTTCGGCATCAGGATATTGTACCATCAGAAAGTTTTGAAAGTGCAGCACCAGTGTGTACGTGTGTGTACGTGTGTGCGCTTATATGTATCGAAAGCTCAGTCTCATTAAGATTTATAGGCCTTTGTTGTCTAAGAAATACTCTACAATCTCGAAAACTTTTTTATGATTATTCATTTTAATTAAGGGTAAAAGGCAGGACCACACCTGTAGAGCATATGGCAAGGGTACAAGTCAAATCTGTCAAGTGTAGGACATAAATGTCTTAACACAATAACCAAGTAAATGAGGCAAAAGCTATGTTGATTGGTTTGATGTAACCAGGTCAGATAGTATAAAAAAAAAATCAACACTTTGTACCCCACATATGCATAAATGTATTCATGATCTATGTGTATATGACTTAATAAAAAAAAAAAGAAAATTTCTGTTGGAATAAAATAATAACAGTTAAATATTTAAAAAAATAATTATAAAATAATATGCTTATAGTGAATTTTCAAAGAAGTGCCAAGTAAAAATAAGTTAAAATGGGACCCTTTCAACCACCACTATAAACATTTTGATTTATAGATTTGCAATCTTCTGTAAGTATGATTGTGGGTGTGTTCACATGCACCAATATGTATGTAAACGAAGTCATTATATGTATACCATTGTGAGTCTTGTTTTTAATCACTTCACATGCCATTAACTATTATTTTGTAGCATTTTAATGACCGCACAATCTTAATACTAGGTTATTGGATGTGCAAGTTTTTTCCAGTTATCTTTTGACTAAATCCCCGAAAGTGAAATTACTAGACCAAAGCTAAGACTATGTTAATTTTTGCTTTGGCTACAACTCTCAGCTATTGCTTTTTGAATTCCAGATGCTAAAATAAAAATATGTAGTAACGTCGACAGGAGTCTTCAGCATGTGGCTCAAGGAAGGGTTACCCTGAAAGTTTTCCCTCTACTTGTTCAACACTCCGTCTCTTTCTGAGTAATTTGAGAAAATGTCCAGATACTGCATAGCTTTGCCTCTGATCACTTCAGTTTCTACATAACCATAGTCAAGTAATCAAGATGAGGAAATTTAACATTGGCTGAATACTTTTACCTAAAATTTGTTCCATATTCAAATTTTACCAGTTGTCCTAACACTGCCCTTTATCACTAGTTCTTTTTTCTCCCTTAGAATTCGGTTCAGGGTCACAGATTCCATGGAGTTTTCAAGTCTCTTTAATTCCGTTTAACCTGAAACCACTGTCCCTCAGCTTTTCTTTATATTTCTCAACCTTGACATTTGTGAAGATTATAGTATAGATATGTTTCTAAAGTGTCCCATATTTTGAGTTTCTCTGCGGTGGCTCATAATTAATTTTAGATTGTGTATTTTTGGAAGGAATAGGCTGGAAGTAAAATCATGTCCCACCTAGATGTCGATTGGTCCCAACGTGTGTGATATTAACTTGGACCGCTCAGTTAAGATGACACACCAGGTTTCTTTACTATAAAGTTACAATTTTTCTCTTTTAAAATGAATCTGTGGGGCTATATTTTGGTCTGTTTAAATACACTGTTTCACCCCCTAGTCTTGGTAACAACTGATGAATGGTCTTTTTTTCTTCGTAATTTCCTTTATACTTGTTATTTGGCATTCTACTGTAAGAGCTTTTCCTGAAGGCTTATTCACTTATCACTACAAACTTATGAATCCTTATCCTATCACTATTTATTAGCTAAACCCAGGGGGCCTTTCACGGCAGAGTCACCAAGAGAATGATCCTTCCTATGCACACTGGCCGCGGTCCAGGCTCCGGCCCTTGGCTGGTTAACTTACCCTCTCCGGCCTCTGCTATCTTTGTCTCTCTAGCAACTCTGCCTTGTGAGGTGCTCTAAGGATTCACTGAATCAACACACGCTAACTGCCAAGAACAGCAGCCGGCAGATCCCGACTGCCCAGGAAGCAGCATCTTTCTTCACTATTGCCAGCATCTTCCAGGCAAGGTGGAAGGTGGCATCACGGGAAGCCAGCCTGAAGCGTCTCCTCTCAGTGGGACAGTGGGGGTCCTGAGCACTAGTGCAGTGGCAGACACAGCAGAGCATGTCTGCCCTTTTCTGCGGCTCACTGCCATCCGTGGGAGCAGGGAAGACCCAGAGCAGCGCAGAGGGGTCGCCGCTTCTATCCCCGAGGCTGTAGTCCAGGAGCAGGGAAGAGGCAGCACGGTGTCTCTGCGGGCCCTAAGGAACCCCGCATGAACTAGGTCCAGAAGGACTGGAAGTCACAACTATGAACAAAGACTTACCTAGAAAGATACTCACTGAAAAGCTATTTTTAAGGCCACCCACTCAGGCACCATGTGACAGTTCAAATTGGGAAATAAGTAGCTACTTTGTACATGAGTTGATACTGTCTTTTCTGAAATCCATTTCCCAAAATGTAGCAAGAACCTTAAGCTGCTAATTATACTTGGAAGAGTCATTCTGAAGAAATATTTTGAAATGTATGTAAAGAACCTCAACCATTATGCCCATCATAATATTATCTATCAGGGTGAACCGTTGGCGACATTTTATATGGCCCTGTAATAATTCCATAATATGAAAATAATGTTTATGAAGATATTTTAGTGCCATTAGGGAACGCTCATCAGTTAATGTTAAATGAGAAAACCAAAATATGAAACTGTTAGTTGAGTCCTCGGGGAAGCAGAGCAGGAGAACAGCTGTGGGAGACACACGAGAGGAAACACATGGGAGAAACACGGCGGAAGACTGCAGATGACAGTGTGGGCCTGACGCGGGTGGGAGGCGGGGACTTGGGCTGCCCTTCAACCTGGAGAGAGTCTTGGCCAGCGGGACAGCTGGTGCAGGGAGAGAGAAGAGGGCCTGCCAGGGGGCTGTGCTTGGCCTCAGCCGCCAGTGCTGCAGGTGGGGACGCAGGGAGCAGGGAGCATGAAGTGGCTCTGCAGACACGGGGCCGACCTCAAAGGGCTGTCGCTGAGGGCTGTGGGCAGCGGCTGGCGGGTTCTTTCCCGAAGGGAGATCTGAGCGGCCTACCTCCATTTTGCTGCCAGAACTATTCAGTGTCGTCCTACTTTAGAGAAAGAGGAGGGAAATAAACAGAAATAAGGTTAACGCTGATTATATCTGGATTGTGGGAGTGCGAATATTGCAAAAAGTCATTTATGTATTTTACAAATATCTACAGTAAGCATATATTATTTCATAATAAGAAAATGTACAAAAAGGAACTCACATGAAAATTAGAGTGAAAAGGAAGAAACTATTTCTTCTCTTCCATCTCAAGTTGAACAATCATCTTGAAAAGTTTGGATTCCTATGCTATAGAGATTCCTAGTTGACTTTGTTGCTCTAAGAAGAACAGCACAAAATCTTCAGCAATTAGCAGAAAAATCTGAGTTTTTGGTAAATGTTTCTCTGTGAACTTGTGAGAACTTTTCAACGCCATTTTCTGAATGAACTCTAATGTGGATATTTAAAAATCAAAATGAAGAATATTAAATAAACACTTATTATGGCCAAATAGCATGACCTGACTTTCCTCTTCAGCTTTCCTGATGAGAAGAACCACACATTACAATCCCCTCACACTCACTTGTAAAATCACTTGTTTCTATCTTAAAAGTCAATATAAAATTTGCAAGGTATAAATGAAAGGATCAAATGCCTCAGTGGCCCCAATGCCTAAAGATAATGGTTATCAGTGGTTCTGGTATCATTTTCTATGCATAGATTTTGAATATACAATTCTATATTTTCTTTTATGGTTAACATAAGACTGTTTCTTATCATTTTAGCAACTACATAGTATTTCATTGTGTGATTTACTTTCTTGTACTCTGTTTCTGGGCATTAAATTTATTTTCTAATTTTGGCTACAGATTTGCATTATCTTTAGGCAAATATTACTATAGTCAAACACACAATGTAATTTAAAGGTAAGATGCAATGTGGAATGATACTATGGTTTTCAATTTTTGTGGAAGATTGGAGGCTACAGCAACGACTATAATACTAACAAACAGCATCTATATTCATAATCCTGCCTTTACAAATTGAGAAGGCCACATCAATGTTACCAGTTTTAAAAGGTGGTAAAAATATTTACATCAATAACTGAAGAATGATCCAGAAACTGTTTTATTTATGAGCAGTTTAAAGAATGTTCCAAAGTCCTTTTGTCTCAAGTCAAAGTCAGCCTAAAAGTATTTTTTTTTTTCTGTCACCTGAGTGAGAGTGCAGTGGCGTCAGCCTAGCTCATGGCAACCTCAGGCTCCTGGACTCAAGTGATCCTGCCTTGTCAGCCTCCCACGGTGCTAGGATTGCAAGTGTGAACCACCACACCCGGCCCAAGTATTTTTGATTCAAATCATTAAAAATCTGGCATATTTATCTCTTCCATGCTAATCTATTCTACAAAGCATCTTTTTCTAAAGCAAATCAATATCAGCCTGTCTCATCTTCTCTGTTGGCCTAGCGTGTGTGCCCGGGGCAGCAGTGGTCCTGTCTCACATCACCCCGACCTTGCCTGTGGCTCAGACCCCAACTGTCCCAGGACCTGGCGTCATCTGTGACTTGTTAAAATAGTTTCATCAGCCATAATTTTAACCTTTTAATTTTTTAAATCTTTAAGATACTTAACAAAGTTCTTTTCTTTTCTTGTGTTAATATTAACTAACAGGCATTCAACCTGAAACTTATTCTCTATTGATAGCCTGAAGTTCTTCCAGTTTTGTGTATGACTTTTTTCCTTTAAGTGCTGTGGGTAACACAGAAAGGGCACTCTCTGCCTAGTGAATGAGTCACTCTTACTGTGCCATGATCCATGTTCCTAAAACACCTCAAAACTAAGGGAAACAGCCAATAAAACACTTGGCCTAAAGAAAGAAGTGTCCACTCCCAATCCCCAATGCCAGGTGGCAGGCACAGTTGGTGAGCTTCTGCTTGGTACCTCTCTTTTGGATCTATAAAGCATATATAAGTTTACAAGTTAAAGTGCCCAAGTAATGATGCTTTAATAATAAAAAATAATTATATAGGTATCTCTATTTGTAGAGTTAGCAGATTCTATTTACATGTTGTAACTCACACGTGCTGAAAAGTCTTCCGTCACTAAACGACAAATGTTCTTCCTAATATCTACATCAGTCCTTCGGGTTAAAAAAAATTCCTCTTAAAAAGACCATGTCATAAAGGATAACCTATTAGTCCATTAGCACCTTTAACTACATTAGCATGCGTTCCTCTGTCATATTAAAGGGAAGAGGTGCCCCTCCAGGAGAGGGATTTTCATGAGAAGAAAGTGAAGGAAAACTGCAGCCCTGGAAAGTTACTGAAGATAATAAACCTGACCAAGACGCTGTCATGTAAACCGTGGGACTTGAGGGACAGAGAAAGGCTTTAGGCTCCAGAGGGCTGGCAGTGCCCAGAGAAGGGGATGCTACACAGAGATACAAGAGACATCAACATATAGCCTTTGCCTTTTGCCAGTTTTCCCAAGGTTAAGGGAATGTTGTAACCACTTCAGTGGAGTTTACAAAGTGAGATTCCACATCATTCTCTGACGTCTGTGTTCCTTTTCTCCTGGTAGCAACTAATGTGCTTTCCCAAAGAGTAACAGTATAAGCAGGGACTAATTCTTTGTTTTATTCCTTGTTTTCTAAAGTCAGTTCAAAAGATATATTGGTTAAATGGGAGAAAAATTCA